>JADRCD010209471.1:8581-45519 GCA_019843815.1 Montemys delectorum | reverse complement strand
ATCCTGCATGGCTTAACTAAATTGCCACCTATTTCTGTGTGGTGTGGAGTTTCCAGCTGGCCTCTTCAGTAAAATAGCAGTTTCTACTGAGAACAGAACTTGGTGGCAAAAGCAAGCCAGAGTAGCAATCCTCTCTTCTAAAAATGGTTCTGATATTCCATTTAAGGCAGGAAGCATATTTTTATTTAGAAAATATTTATTTAGCTGTCAGAAACACTTCAATTAATCACCACTCTTTAAAAGGGCTTGGATCTGGTTACACCCTCAGACATCAGAGTTCTGAGCTTTCAAAGCTGGATATGGGGACTAGAGGGGAAGCGCTCTTTATAGTTTTCTCAGGTGGAATTCTCTTGTCACTTTCAATATGCACAACAGAAATCTCCCAATCCTTTGTGGCCTCTAAGAGTCTGTGTTTGCCTTGTCTGCACCCCTTATCTGGCACAGTAAACACAGGCATGCCTTCAACAAGGGGAAGCAGAGAAGATCAAGGAAACTCAGTGACTCAGTATAATCTCCTTATGTTCCCAGACAGAGAGATTTCAGCAAAAACCCAGGCAGACATCTCCAAATGGCGGAAGTTAGAAAGGCCAGATAAGATAAGTATAGCAGGTAGTAACTGATTAGCTCTTTAGGTCTCAGGAAGGGACTGGCTATGGGGGTGGAGTGTGGAGAGAGAGAGGGAGAGATAGAGAGAGAGAAAGAGAGAGAGAGAGAGAGAGAGAGAGAGAGAGAGAGAGAGAGAGAGAGAGAGAGAGAGAGAGAGAGAGAGAATATATATAATATATGTAATATATATATATTATTTTTAGATCACTTTGGCTTTTGTGTGTAGTCCTTTCGTTAATTTATTTCTCAGAGGTTCCCAATTCACCCGTGTGCTCTAAGAATGTAATCCTATTCTTTTTGTGCTCTCTGGCTGTTAACTCATCCTTGTTTGCCATCCCCTTGAAACTCTCTGTCCTGCCAGCATGGGTATTCACCCCTACTTAACTTATCTAGAGGTAATGTGGAGTCTTAGAGTTTCAGTGTATGTTTGGAATGTTCATGACCTGGTGAAATTTCTGAACAACACTGCGATTATAAAGGTGGGATCTCAGAGATGTGTGGATTCATTGAGCAATGAGCAGCACCTATCAATGAATATAGTGTCTACTTTGAGGTGCATCCAATAATTAAAATACCAATACTTCTGAAACCCTTACATCTAGACTGGGATCTTGGCAAGATATTTCCCTTTTGGTCTTATTATATGATCTTAGAAACAAAGCCTAAATCTTCTTTCATGAGAAATGAAAGACTGCAGTTGAAGTATGGGGAGAACTTAGTTCAAAACTCTGCCAGCTTAATCTGCTTTAAAGGTCAAGCAGCCACCATTTTCCAAGTGAGCATCAGTTTATGGAAGTATGAATTGTGAACTATGTTGTTATTAACGTTTTGTAATAAGATTATAAAAAGTGAATTCAAGCATATTTCTGTTATTTGCGTTTTATCATCTCTGAAGATACATAATATATGCATGTAGAGAAGGCGCTTTCTTTCTGTTTTCAAAAGTTGTCTTTTCTGGACCCGAACATGCTCAGGCTGCATAATGGGAAGAAACATGGTGTAGACTGTTCTTGAACTCAGCTCTTCTCAGAGTAAGACATGCTAGTTACAATGCTTGAAAAATATTTTTTCCTTCTATCTTCTGAGACATACTAAGTGCAATGAAGCTGTTGGTAATAACATTAGCCTTCCAAACACTGTTGGTAGTTTATTCTGCATGCCCTGGCTCCTTTAAAGTATTATGTAACATTTTAGGGATCTGGAAAAGTGGTATCAAGAGAAATGTTAGGTAGCCAATGCTAATATTTGCTCAAAACAGTGAGTCATATGAACTAAGATTTCCTCCTTGGGCGGCTCATTACTGGCACATTGTCTCACAGTCTCAATATAATTTGCTGCAATGATCCTGGCTTAAAATATGGAAGGATGGCTTGTTCGTGTCAATGGGAGGCATCTATTCATCTTGATTATTCCTGTTAGAGAGTTTACCTTGGAGTCACTTGGAAGAACGAGGGCAGAATCCGATCCACAGCTACCTGGTAAAGCTGCTTGTGTTTTTGTGCTTGCTCTTTGCCATCTATCCCCAGCAAGTGTTGACATATTAGCTCATTGGCAATTCTCTCAGGAAAAACACCTGTCTTTTCTCAGACTCCATTCACTCAATTATGAAGTGAATTCAGAAGGTGACCTTCAAGTAGAAAAAGATAGGAAAGGAGGCCTGGGAGAAGAGTTATGTTGATCAAAAGATAAGAGATCTTCAATATTAGGTAGAGGAGAAAGTTTCAGTATACTGAATTCACAATGTGTTGCCCATTGCTAAACAGAATACACTGCCTCTTATGAAATGACTAAAAGAGGCCAGAAATTATTGTTTCTTTTCTTTGCCGATGTATTAATTTTTTTCCTTGCTTCTTTATCACAAATATATCTGACATATAAGTGGAACTTCATTATAATGTGACTAAATATTACATAAATATAAATAAAATGAATGAAAATACATGGGTGGTTTGTGGAGTTATTATGTTACATTTAATAAGTAGTTTGCTAGGGTTCTCTGGAGGTAATTAACTAACAGGATGTATGTGTGTGTGCATGTGTATGTGTGTGGAGAGACTTACCAAAAGGAATTGGTTTGCATGCGGACACATAAATGGGGTACTCATCGGTGTGTATGTTGTGAATGAGGTCTGGAGCAAGCCTGTGGGAGAACCCAGTGTTGGGAGAACTTGTAGTTCTATTCCAGGCTCCAAGTGTTTAGACAAAACTTGCTCACACAGTGGAGGAAAATCTTAAAATTCATTTTTATTTATGCACTTTTAAAAGATTCATCTCAACTTTCTTTGGCATATATGGATGTTTTGCCTGAACATATAAAAGTGTAATACCTTGTATGCACTGTCCACACAGCCCAGAATAGGGCATTGGGTCACTTGGAACAGGGATGATTGATGGGTGTTTTCTGTCATGTGAAAGCTGGGTACTGTACCTGAGTCCTCTGCGAGAGCAGCCCCGTTGTCTTATCTACAAAGCCAACTTTCCAGCCTGCAAAATCATTTTTAAAGGAAACATACTTGAATCTTTTTTCTTCTTATTTGAAAAATAGATCTTAAGTGCTCCGATCACAAGAAAGATATGGATGGATATGTAAATGTGTTTGTGTTCTTCATGCTCTAGTTACATATATCACTATATTATTTTGTACCGCATACATGGCCGAAGTAGTAATTTTTTGGCAATCAAAAGGCAAGGGGAAAAGCTTAATCACAAGTTTGGCCTAGAAGTATATCTTCTGCAAAATGTGAGTCAACCCTTTATTGTCACTAGCTACAGACACTCTGCTTTCCGGATTTAGTCTTCCATAATCTCAAGTAATAGAGAAACAATGTAATACTACTGTACAAATTAGTTTTTCCATCACTGTGACTACATAACTGTTAGAAACAACTTCCAAGATGGTTTAGTTTTCTAATGGCTCTGTCATTCATCAGGGTGGGAAAGTCATGGGGGAGGGTTCTGTCTGTGGCAGGGTCGCTTCTAGCATTGCTTATGACAAGGCATCAATCAGAAAATAGAGTGTTCTTAGAATCGGGGCATGTGTGCAAAATTCAGGTCCACAAGCAACCTGCTTTCTATAAAGAGAGCCACCTGCTTAACATTCTAAAGCCTCATAAATAACGTCACCATTTGAGGACCAATTGTTACAACATGGGAGTTTGTAGTGACTATTTCACATTCAAACAATAACATTTATTGTGACATAAATATCAATAAATAAGAATAACAAATGACAACAACATTGTTAATGGATAAACAAAGTGTCTTATGCACAAATAATGCAATATTAGTCAACATTAAACAGAATGAAATTCTGGCACATGCTGGAATGTGGACAAAACTTGACTATATGGTCTTAAGCTAAACAAGGAGGTAACAGGTATGAGGTTCTATGATAGGCTCAATTCACAACAACGTAAAATATAATACTGATTATAAAAAACTGAAATGAAGATAGATTGGGAATTAAGGCTCCAATTCTAATCACTTTTTAGGGAAAGTCAAATTATATAAAGAACAAGAATAAGAAAAGCTATTTGGTTATAATGTTTACTTAAGACATCAATCTGACTATCCTATGCTTAATTCAGAATACTTTATTGTTTCACAAAGAATTTTAAGTGTGTCTACTATGTCCCAGACCCCTTTTCTAGGTGCTGGAACTATAGTAGAGAATAAGGCAAGTTCCCGTCAAACTGGGGCAATCTAGCCTGCTAATTCTGCCCTTTGACTGTCTTGCAGGCTGTCAGAATTAGTCTGAGTGCTGTGGAAGCAGAGACCCTGGGCAATATCAATACGCAAGCTGCATAGCATGAGGCAGTATAAAGGGACTCAGTCTCTGATGGACTGTTTAGTGAGGGCGGGGAATGCAAGTAACCAAATCATAGAATAAATAATATAATTATAGGTAATAAAGAGAGACCTCTGAAGGATCTTGATGCTCATGGAAGAGTGGTAAGTCACTGGAGATCAGATGCTGCTATCTAGGGAAACCCTGTTTGAAAGTGAGGTTTTAGGAGCTCTAAAAGGAACAAGGGGCTAGAATTGAAATTATCTAAAAATCTCCAGAGTGAGAAATAAAGTAGGACCTTCTTATGGCCTGAAGATGCCCAACCTGTATGAGTCAGCAAAGAAGATAAGGAGGGAATAAAACATAATGAGCAGGAAGTTGATGGTCCTGAACCTTGAATGACATGAAATATGTTGCATTCTGAATGCACTGAGAACCATTAGAGAGATGAGATCAGAAAGAAAAGATGAGATCATGTTCATATTTTTATTGATTGTATTTTTACCATTAATTAATTTTTATAACTTGAGATAAGGTCTGGTTATGCAGCATACAGTGTCTTAGACCCTTGCAATCTCCCTGGCTTAGCCTCCCTAATGCTAGGATCATAGGCATATATTGTCATGCCAGACTTTGGTTCACATTTTATTTATTCATTTGAGCCTGTACTTTATGCTTATGTGTGCTTGTGTGTATATAACATGTGTCTGTGTATAGATGAATGCAAGTGAAGACACACATGTGATGTCAGAGGATAACATGCTAGAGTTGGTCCTTTCCTTTCAGTGTGGACTCTGGTGACTTAACTCAGGTTATCAAGCTTGATTGCAAGTGTCTTTACCCATTGAGCCATGTCACTAGCTCTGGTTCAGACACACAGACAGACAGACTGATAGACAAATGATAGATGATTGATATATAGATAGATAAATAGATGATATAGATTGATAGATAATATAGATAGATGATAGATGGATAGATAGATGATTGATAGATAGATAGATAGATAGATAGATAGATAGATAGATAGATAGATGGTAGGTAGTTAGATAGATAGACAGATGTTACAAAGTTTCATAATTTTAATCCCACCATTGATTTACTCTTCAGTTCTTTCCCCCCAGCAAGGCTCTGTCCTCTGGGAAGACTGTTTACATTTTGAAGTCATCCAAGTGCCCAAATGATGTTCTTTGCCCTCACACATCACTGCTCTCTACACTGCTTCAGCAAGTGATGAGATTTGGCAGGATAACAGTGCCTCCTCTGGAGGCTTAAGCAGCATTAAATCGGAATTTTCCTTTTCAAATCACTATTGTACTTCCTGCATTTCCTTTGGTCTAGGTATTTACATTTCTCTTTCTGGGGAACTTTAGACATTCTTGCAAGGCCTGGAGGATGCATTTAGAATTATACATGCAAGTTCTTTCTGCCAAAGCATCTTGTTCTCATGCAAATCCTAGTGGACAAGAGGGAAAGATGACTTTTTAAGCAGATCCTCACCCAAATCTTCTTTTGGTCTTTTGCTTAAATTGTATAGGGAAAATTCAGGTTCTCTGGAACTGCTTGATGGGGATTTGTTTTGAAAACTGGATATAAAATTTTGCTCACATACACTTTCATATCTGATACTTTTGTTTTAGCAAAACTAAGACAGAGAGAGTCTAATTCTTGTATCCTGTTCTGTGATTCCTGACTCAATCAATGTAAAGAATGTGAGATCAGCTAGTCAAGGAGTCAGATATGAGGCAAACACAGAGATCTGAAGTTGTGCTTTGGTACTGTTTCTCTTAGTTATGAAAGGAGTTAGAGATGAGGAAAATGAGTCAATTGTAGCTATGTTCTATTAGTCATGTCTCCTGAAGATCAGAATACTCTTTTGTGGTTAGTTACCGTTGAACCTAGTTTGGTTTTTACCACTCTATCAGACACTAAGACATTTATTAGCTCTTTCCCAGTTGCCATATATACGTACTTATGAAGTAACACAAGATTGTGATCCTGCCCACCTTGTGGTCTTCATAAGAGAAACATAGGAGGGGTCACTCTAGAAAGGAGATCTGCATCACCATAAATTGGGAGGTGGAAAAACAAACAAATACCTTAACACATGTATATGCAACTCATCTCACAAATATTTATTACAGACTTTGAAATCCACAACTTAGTGTCAACTGTATGGTTAACCCACTTCAAGCCAGCTCACTCCAATCTTTGTAATCTTTCTCTGCAATATACAGTTTGCTTTGCTGAGTAGGCTGCTACGAAAACTATGTCTCTTGGCTGAATTCATTTCTTCAAGGAGACAAGGGCAGTGGAGAAATCTCCAGCCAATAACAAATGCACTGAGAAACAGGATAGGGGGAGCGGCTTAGGTGAGACATGATGAATGCTTGGAAGGAAGATATTGATGAGTAGATTTGGAAAGTTTTAAAGAGAGATAATAGAGCTAATTATTGATTTGGTTGTTGAGAGTAGAGGGGGAAAAAGAAAGGAAGGTTGACTCTGACCCTTGCAGCCTAGTCAACAGATCGAGAAAAGTAGCTGTTTCTGAAGAGTATGAGACTTCAGCACATGGCAGGAGAAGTGTGGATGGGTGTGTGTGTGAATAGGGAGATTTATGAATGAATTGTTTTGTTTGATGAGTTCTAAGTTTTACAGTTTTATTTATGAGCCTGGAGTTCAGGAAGGGTTCAGGATGAGAGCTATAAATTTAAAACTCATCTGTAGAGAGATGGTTTTTAAATCCCTGAGATTGAAAAAGATTAGTTAGAGGAAAGTGTCCTTAGTGAGCAGAAGAAATTGTATTAGGGTCCCTCTGACTCTAATGCTTAGAGTCTTGTGGGAGGTAGATCAAGAGCAAGAGAGGATTAAACGAGTTCAATGAGATGAGTTGTCACAGGAAAGTGAATTATGAGACCTGACTAGATCAGCTAACAAACAAAGACATCAGATAAACAGAGAACCAACAGGATAGAAGTGGGGAAGTAGACAAGAAAGGGAGAGGGGGAGAGGAAGTAGAGGAAAGAATGGTCAGGAGGAAAAGGAGAAGAAGAAAGAAGAGAAAAGAAGAGGAGAGGAGAGGAAGAGAAGAAAGAGGAGAGGAAGAGGAAGGGGAGGGGAGAAGAGGAAGAGAGGAAGAGAAAGGAGAGTAGTGGAGGGGAGAAAGAGGAGGACAGAAGAGAGCAGAGGAAAGGATTGGGGAGGTAGAAGGAGAGGCAGAGACAGTGGGAGATGGAGTCTAAGAAATAGGAAGGAGACCCATCACAGGAGGAAGGGGTGGGAGGATCAGAGTCTGTGTAAGTAATAAAGGAGCAAATATAATCAAATTTCCCCTGTAGGCATGAACTGTCCAAACAAAATCTATTATGTGTATGTTTGGCATATTCCAGTAGATCAGAGAGCTTGAAAATGAAAAACATAGAGATCAGATTTTGTTAAGGCCTTGGAAGGAGCACAGTGGGCACCCACTCCTAAAGCACTGTAATTGTGTATACTCACTGTTATACTTGTCTGGATATATAGAATACATAACGTCTAGAGTGATCTGTGACATAAGCTGTGTATTTGGGGTATTAGTAATTGATGAGCTCATCATTGTAACAAGCATACCACTCTAGCAGGGAATGTTAGGGATGGAAGAGGCTATGTAAGGAGGGAGAGGAGCCACATAGGGAACTCTGCATTCAGTTTTACAGTGAGCCTAGAGTTACTCTAAAATTATAGTCACTTGAAATAAGTAAAATTCAAATATGAGGCTGAGTAGATATTCAGATTACTGAAATTTAAGTCATTCGCTTCAGCCTTAGCACATTTTAGAAGGAAAGGGGCCGTGTGCTATTCCAACAATGTCATTAAAACAGTTTGTTTCTTTTTACTTCAGTTGAGTGATTTAAGAACATTGATCTACAGTGCTGAATGGGTTGGCTGGAGACCCTTTTCCGTTTTATACAATTCTCTCAATTATCCAAAAGTGACATATTGTCAGAACGAAGTCCCAGTTAATTGCTCTGCCAAGGAATACTTGTGACATATGTAAAGATAATGATTTGCATTTTTTGAGACAAAACCAAAGTCACTGGGAGAGAGAGGGTGGTGGGGAGATGATGATTCATGAATAGAAAGTAGGAAACAAAAATAATTGTCAAGGCAAATGAGGTTTGTATCTTTAAAAAATGGTTCTATGCTACAGTACAATTATCATTGTGATAGAGAATGTATTGTAGTTTTTTTTCCAATAAAGTGGCATTTTCTGTTTGGTTGGCTTTGTTTTCATTACAAGGCATCTTTGTCCATCTTCTTATTTAACTAACTGGTTAATTAATTACTTTTTATTTTAATGTTTTAAAATTCTCTCTCTGTGTGTATTATATATGCATGTACATATGGGTATGTGAACATGTATATAAGTATTTGTAGAGACCTGAAGAGCATGCCAGATATCAGGAAGTAGATGTTGTTTCTGGGAACTAAATTTTGGTTCTCTGCAAGAGCAGAGTATCATTTGATCATTGATCAAAATTCTGGAGACAAAAATGACAAAGATGATGATGGCAGCATTTAGGGTCCAGCATTTGGTGTCAGCATTTGGTGCTTATTAAGGACCTTTATCTTAGTACTTGAATGACGAGAAAGGTCAAAGGATAGAATTAAGGGATGTTTTCCACACATATTTTGTCTTTGAAGACGCTACCCATATGAACCGATTCTTCCCAAAGTCCCCACATTTGAATACTTTTGCAGGGGACATGAAGTTCTTTTAAAGAGTTGTTTTCCATCGAAACTTTTCTTCCTGAACTGACTTTTTCTGAAAGTAATAAAAATAATTTATCTATTTTGAAGTTCAGTTTATAAAAGGTTCTGAAACCCAACACATTTTAGTGATTTCTTGAATACTACAAATGTCTTACTTAAAAAACAAAAAAATTACAACACCATATGTGTGCAGTTCCCATGAGTAGGTTTCAGGGAAGTTTTAACAGTTAATGTAGGTTTTTTCTTTCTTTTGAAACCCAGCATGTGGGTTTAGTGCTTATTAAAGTGAGGGGCTGAGTGGAGTGGGTTGATTTAAGATGAGAAATGGGAGCTGCACTAAAAGCTTAGTTGTGGAACTCTGCCAGGTATCCCCCCCCACCCCCCGAACTAGTCTCATACTTACCAAGAACTGTTGAAACAGTCCCTGGACAAGTTGTCTTCAATACCCTTTGGTCACGTAGACATACAGGAGACCAGGCCGTCATTATTCTCCTTCCGAAGGTTGCCTTCAAGCACTATGCCAAGTAAGTGACTCCTGAGAAGATGGAAATGTTTCCTATCTGAATCATTCATTCGCTCTTTCCATGACACAAACTCTCTCAAAGTACCAGATGCAAGCCTTTAATTTTTAAAAATTCAAACTGTGTGGTGGAGTCCACCCAACTATTAAAAACACAAACCATGTAGCCACAGACCGGCCAGTCTGAAAGCAAACCTATGTGTGAATTCTGACACAGCTTGTCCACTCCAAGCAACTAAGACAATGTCCCCACTGAAAACGAGGCAGAACAGTCTCTGGGACAGCAAACAATGCACTCATTGTTGTTCATGACATCGGGTGCTATCAACCAGAGCTAGAGGATTCATCTGGAGAGGCAAAAAAGATAGTTACAAAAAAAGACAGCAGAGTCAACATACCTGACAGCCTGACAGGGTTGGATCCAGAGAACATATCATGCAAGAATTGGCATGATGCAGGAGAGTCCAATCTCTGCAGTGAATAGCATGAAGGGTTCAGTGAGCACCTCCACTGTAGGGTATTATAGTCAATAGCTTAACGCAACCACGAAGATGTGAAGGTTGTACCAAGAACAACAAGGTGATGCATTATTAAGTAGAGGGAGTTGCACGCCATATCCACATAGCAAAAAGTGTGGGCTTATAAGACACACACGCACACATATGTTAATATTGATATGCCTTGACTAGCTCAATGGCAGAGCATTTCTAATCCTCTCCGAGGCTAACAGACACTTCTCTCTCTGGTATTCCTGAGTTAATATCTTTTAAAATCTACAGTTTATTTTTGCTACCCTGGCTCCTTCTGGGTGGCCCCTATTTTTGTAGCCCAAGATGCTTCTGGGCAGTCCTTCAGGGGCCCGCTTTCCTTCGTGTTCCTACATGTCATCTATTACTCCCTCCTGCTCCTTTCCAGAGTGGTTTGTCTCAGGGTGAACACTTTCTTTTTCTTCCCTAGTTTTTCCCTGGGGAACCTGCCTCTTTCATCCAGCCACTGGCCATTGGCTCTTTATTGATCAATCAAAAACCAGTTGGAGACAGAGACCTTTAGTGTTCAGTACAGATTCCTGATTTGGGTGACCTAATAAAGACAAAATATTAGAGCCAATTCCTAATAGTTGTGCTATTACATATTAATCCACATTAGACAATCAAAATATTAAATTAATACCCTTTTTAGTTAGTCTTCTTACACAAAAATCTTTAACACCTTCACAAGATGGGCTATAGATAATAGACACCAATTTTGTGATATAGAATCCAGAGAGTATTTTTTTAAATACAAAAGATTTAAATGATCTGAATAAAAACCAAAGTTCAGAAAATAGTTAACATGGGGTCTGGACAGAAGGCTCTTGCAGAGAAGGAGGTTTTGGTTGTCAATACCCACTTCCTTTGGCTCACATTTGCTTTCACTCCAGGTCCAGGAGATTCTCCCTCCCACTTCTGGCTTTCATGGACATTGTACATACCTCCACAGAGACATAAAAGCATACATACAAAACTATTTTTTTCCATTAATTAATTCACTTTACAACTTTATCACAGCCCCCTTCTCTCCTCCCAGTCCCACCCTTACAAATTCCTCCTCTCATTATGCCCTCTTCCCCTTATTCTTAGAGAATAGGAAGCCCTCTCCCCCTGTATCAATTTGCCCTGAAATGTCCTATCACAGCAAAACTAAGAGCAGCCTCTCCCACTGAGACCCAACAAGGCAGTCTAATTAGGGGAAGGGGATCCAGTAGCAGGCAACAGAGATAGAGGCAGCCTCTGCTCCAATTTTAAAACTTAAATTTCTATTATATTGCATTACAATGGACAAATTCTACTGAAGCATAGTGTTTGGTTCCAAAGGAAGATGGTCTGAGATTACCATTTGGCCGAGGCTGCTGCTCCAAATTTGTAGATTGATTAGTTAGCTTTCCCAAGTACTGAGTTGCCAATCCAACTCAGCAAGACTATAGCAAACATATGTGATATTTTAAGAAACATGTATGTGACATACAGAGGATATTGAAACATCATTAGCTGTTTCTGTTCAGTGATCACGTCACTTTTGTAACTCCAAAGTTCTGCCCAGTGACAAGAATAGAACACTGGGGCATTTGCCACGTCATCGTGCGTCAGTCTAAATGGAACATTTCCTACCCAAAGTGAAAATAGCCTACTTTGGCACTTCTCTGGGCTTCGGAAGGAAAAAAACAATCATCTGTCAAAGACACTATTTTTATGAGGATTTAACTGGGCACAAATTGAATTTGTGGCTTGGCCAAGGACATAAATATTTGCAAAACATCTTGAAGATGACAGTGATATCCACATTGCCAGTGGGAGCAGCTTAAAAATGATATTATGCTGTTGCGTGCTTCTCAAAAAAAATGCTGACTAACAAGGTGACTGCCCCACCATTCCGGCTACATGCATTCGTTCCCCATCATAAAATTCTGCTTTTGCAGAAGTATGTTAGCTCTCTTATAATGTGCCATGAGAAATTCTCTATAGAGTTAAATTATACCCCGCATCAAAACTCTTTAATTCCCATTTCCCCTACCCTTGCCTCCTCTTTAGTTTTGAAGCCAGATCAATTCTTTAAAAAAAAATGTCATTCTAGTATTATATTAAGTTTGCCATTAAACAAAGAGGTCTACTTGTCAGAAAATACCATGCGTGGTGAAGACCAATAATTAAATTTATGTGAATCAAGAGAGATGACTTAGTGACCAAAGATCTCAGTGGAGCCAAAGCATAAGGATCTGAGTTCCTATCTCTAGCATCTATGAAAATTCTCGGTGCGTAGTACATATCTGCAATTCCAGCACTTCTATGGTGAGATGAGAGGAGTCAGGAATACACAGGATGGAGCAATGAGGCCCACCTCAAACATGGTGGAAGGCAAAAGCTTGGGATACTCTCTAGCCTCCATATACATGGTGTGTGTGTCCCTCCCCGACATTTATGCACACATATTGTACATGCACGTATATACATCATACCATCCATACATACCCAACCTCACCCACATCCTGACACACACACCCAGTTTAAAAGAAGGAAAAGATGATATTCTTTTCTGATAATTACAGTGGCACAAGAGAAATACATTTTAAGAGATTACTTTTTGCTGTTTCTGTTACCAGAATAATGCACATAATTTTGACTAAACTTGAGTAGAGTTCCTGCAATTGTTGTAGGTCAGTCAGGTCAAGTGGAGGTTTCCCGTGAGAGTGCTGTCTGAAGGAGATATTAATTTACAGAAACTGGTTCTCCCGGTCCTTTTGTTCCCATGATATTAAGTGATTGAACACAATAATATTTGGAAATAATTCCTCACACTCTTGTGTGCCAGGATGAGGTTTAAATGCACAAGACATTTCCTAGGAAAAACAAAAGCTGTTTTGTGCATAGGACAGCTGATTACACTCTGTCAATTTCAGGGTGCATCCAACTGGATCCAGTATCCAGTATTACCTAACATCTACGGAAACTTTCAGAACTGAGGGAATTCCTGGTACATCTTACTAATACAAGTTACCAGAAGAGTGGCCCTTAATCAAGGTGTGCTAAATTTGTCCCCCCCCACACACACACAAAGGACAAGAACAAGGGTCAAAAGAAAAATTGACAGACAATAACTGAGTGTCTATCTGAAGTTAGGACTGACTCCCAATGTAAACACTTGGGAAGAATCCCCCCAACACACTGGAAGATCAGAGGTGGCAACGGTGGTCAACATTTCCTAAAATGTAATACCAGCTTCATTACCTATTATTTAAAATGTACTAAATATAGTTTTTGTCTGAATATATCGGTTGAAAACTCAAAGCATGTGACAGTGCTTGAATACTTGGCCTGAGTTAGGACAAGACCACACACTTGTTACTCAGTCAAGCATCTTGATAGACACTCTTCATATTGCAGGGAACTAGGGCTAGGAATACAAATTTACTTTGCACTTCTACAAGTGTAAGAGGTAGAGGTGCTGCCTTGACTCAAGTAGGATGATGTCCAAGTGCTTTCTTTAGCACTGCAGAAACAGTTTTACAGTGCTATAAAATCATTCTTTAATGTGTTTAGCATGTTAGCCTCTTCTCTTTCTGTGTGTGTGTGTGTGTGTGTGTGTGTGTGTAGAAAGAGTTTATAACAAACACAGCTAGCCGATGTCCTGAAAATTAACATTGTTTGTAAAAGTAAGAAATGATTTTAAAAGAAGGAGGAGGCGGAGGAGGAAGAGGAAGACGACGAGGAGGAGGAGAATGTTTGGAATTGTAAAAGATAAGTGATTCCTGCAAGAGTTCACATTGTGATGGTCCCCATACAGCCAGTTGGGAACAGAAAACAGTTGGGAACAAAGTTGCAAAGTTTGCAAAACAGATGCTACATTTGTGGCATTAAATTTAGGCTGAGAGTTGTCATAAGCAGCATGGCATTAAGCCAAAGTGTCCTTGTAAACATGAAACTAAAGCATGTTTATCTTCTCCTCTGTGACCCAGTCAGCTGAGTAGACATGTCCTAGAAGTTGAAAGATCGAATATATTGAAGTAAAGAAATGACAGAGATTTATATTCCATGAGAAGAAAAAATGTTCATTAAAGCCTTTGGAGTTTTCTCAGGTCAGAAGATCGGCTAGCCAGCCATTATTTCTAGCATTCTTTTGGTTCTTCCTACACTTTGCAAGACTGGCACTTGATTCAGGAAAACCATGTCTGAGAGATAAATGGAACTTATCTGGCATTCTACATTGTTGAGGCTAGCTAATGTGCCCTGTGCCTCTTGATGTAGTAGCCCATTTTCTCTGCAGCCAGAATTCCAAAGCCAAAGGTCCCGGGGAATGAAGCTGGCAAAGTGAATGAATGACACATTTTAAGCATCATGGAAATGATAAAAAATTAGCAACTGGCACTTGACCTTATTTTCCAGAAGCAATAAGGCATGATGATGGTGGGAGCCATGGCAAATGTCTCATTAAAATGCCAACACACAAGCTGTTCTCAGCAGAAGAAAGTCTAGGCCTTGAGTTGCAAAAGTCAGGACATTCATGCTTTTTCCTTCTACCTCGCACCCACCAACCAAATCCTGGGTACTGGCTCATATGGCTCAAATGTGAAATGTCTCACTGGATCATGCACCTGAACATTTTTTCACCAGCCAGCGTTGCTGTTTTGGAAAGTTATGGAACCTCTGGGGTTCCTTTGGGCTGAGAGGCATGTGTGGCTGTGCAGCATCACTTGAGGTGGGTCTTTGAAGTCTGCAGCCCTATTGGCTGCCATTCCCATCCTTCTTACTTGGCGGATGCCATGGGAGAACTGGAGGTAACAAGCTCCCACCTCTACCATCGGGAGCCAGTCCCAGCCACCACACCTTCACTATGATGGATCCATAGGCCAAAATAAACCTGCCCTCCCTTTAATTGAATCAGTCACAATGACTAGAAAAGCCACTAATATACTCTCTTCAAGAGATAACCAGTGTGTGGCTGAGGATGTAGCATAGTGGGTAAACACTCCTCGTCTAGCAGACAGTGTACATGATCCTTAAAACCAGAGGCGTCTCAGGCATCCAAAGATAGGCTAACAGCCATTATTTCCAGCATTCTTTGGGTTCTTTCTGCACTTTTCAAGACTGCCAAAGACTGGATCCAGGAAAACTAAAACTGAGCAATAAATCGAACCTACCTGGCATTATACAGTGATGCAGCTAGAGAATGTGCCTTGTACCTCTGAATGTAGGGGCTCTTTTTTTCTCTGCAGCCTAAATTGTGGTTTCATCTGCAGTGCTAAATTAGACCACACCAGGTGGTGTATAGCATTAATATAATCCTAGCATTTAAGACATATTGGAGGAAATTCTGTTCAAGGTGAGTTCAAGGTTGGCTTAGGATAGAAGAGACAAAGTCTCACAGAACAAAAGCCCAACGTTCTAACAACCCAAACCAGGGAGTCTTCTCCCAGATCCCATCCCTAACCTTACTTTGGACTGTCTAGGTCATTTCAGGCTTTATCAAAAGATTACCTCAAGAGCTGCAGGGATGCCTCAGTAGTTAGTGGAGCCGGCTGCTATTGTAGAGGACTTGGATTCAGTTCCCAGCATCCAAAGTGGGTGATTCACAGCAGCTTGTAACTCCAGCTCCGTAGGATTTGGCGCCCTCTTCTGGCCTCAGAGGTACCTCCATGCACACCTACATACCCACCTAACCTCATTGTCCACAGACATAAATATATAATTTTAAAAAGATAACCTCAGAAAGGTGAAAATATGACCAATTTTCTAGGATAAGAAATTTGATTATGGTGATTCAAAAAGTAAATAATAACTAGAATTTATTTTAAGTAGCCTATGATTCAATAAAAGATTCACTATTTAATTTTTTTTTAAAAAATGCATGAAATGTTTAAACAAACACTTCACCCTGAAGATATTCAACATCCCAACCTATGTCAAAAGCATCATCAAGGAAATGCAAATTAAAGCCACTTTTAAGGTGGTACTACTCATCAGAAAGGCTATCTGTAATGTAGAGAAATATTTGTATTGCATCCATATTGTTCCTGTGTATTGTTTGTATTAAAGATGACAAGAATATTCATGTTGTTATCCTGTGTTGCAAAAGTCTGGGCTTTCTTCTGCAGTAGGACCTCTTTCTGTGAACAAGCCACAGTTCCCATAAAGGCTAAATGATCACCCAAAAACTTAGCTGTCAAGTGTTATTTTACAGACTTGAGGTTCTCAACTGTTGTATTCAGGCTTTAGTCATCCCCTAGGGAGCCACATCCCTAGGATCTTGCATGTGAGTCTCCCCAGCAACAGCTTGCCTTACTAAGTACAGGAGACACAGGAAAGTTCTGACGTTGTCACCCAAACCCAGTTGGCCATAATGACATACCTTGCTGCCCTCTCTGGATTAAAAGCAAATCACAGGTGCCACAGATGCTCAAAGGAAGGGAATGACCATGCAGGGACAGGAATACCAGAAAGTGGGATCTTTGGGAACACTGTATTAGTAGCGCCTACAACATGATCTGACAAAGGACTTGTATCCAAAATAGTAATGAATTCTACCACTCAATAAAAAGATATAGAGCTCAATTAAAACACAGGAAAAGCACTTGAGTAGGCACTTCTCATAAGGAGACACCTGATACCCAAAAAGTGTATGAAAAAGTGCCCTGTATCATTAGTCATCAAGGAAATTCAAATTAAAACCACAAAGAGGTTCTACTACACACCCACTACAAGGCTAAATTTAAGTGCCTGACAATAAGGACTATTGTCCACGAAGCAGGCTGATTAGAACACTCATTATTCCTCGTGGGAGTGCAAATGGACCAACCACAATGGAAAACACTTTAGCAGTTTCTAATAAAGTTAAACACACACCTACTCATGCCCAAACAATTCCACTCTAAGGTAGGTCTTAAGAGTAATGAACACATGGTTCACATACATTGATGTTTTTCTTGCTATTATAACCTTGGGCTCTAGAACCATGCCTAGTGTATATAACAAGTGCTTAATTCCTATTTATTCAGAAATGAGTGAAGGATGGAGCTGGTGAGATGACTCAGTGGTTGAGAGCACTAGCCGCTTTTCAGAAGGACACAAGTTCAATTTCTAACACCCATGAAGGGCAGTTCACACTGACCTTAAATATAGCTTCAAGGGAGATCAAATGCCTCTGGTCTCCTAATGCACAGTGTCTCATGTGAAAAGCTCCCACACAGATCAACACATATATACAGGATGAAAAATGATAATAAATCTTGAAAAGAAGTGAATAGAGGTATGATGGTCTTTGTTGCTACCAGAGTTATGATCAATACTTTGATTTCCATGTAGGATCAATTTCATCTCTCTGATTCCTTTCCTCCCCCACTTCCCCCAAAAAATCACTTTCCAGTTCACAAACTCTTAATATATTTAGATCACAACCATTGCAAAGAATTTTACTGACTTCTGATGTGCTGCCAACAGCACCTTTGTTGAGCATCAGAAAATTCAGATTCCTGGATTCTATCTAGAGGTTTCTAATTCACTTGGCTTGGAGATAGGCCTTGGAGTTTTCCTTTTTAAGCAGTCCTGTTGGAATGCCAGCAGTCTTCAGTGGTAGAATAATTTAAACAATCAGTTTGAGTGCAAATAGTGAGACTTACAGCCACGTGGTACTTCATTATTTTTTTCCTTATATATTTTTAAATGTTTGATAACTTTATACTTGTATATAGTATGGTTTGAAGAAATCTACCCCTGTTTCCTCATCTTTATTTCTCCCCACTTATTCCTCCCACTATCCTGACCCCCAACTTCATGTGTTCTTTTCTTTTAAGTTCTTTACATTTACTTAGTACTCCCAGTATGTGCACAGTTGTAGGGCCATCTACTGGAGCATGGACTGTCTCCCTATAGAAAATTATTCTTCCTTCTCCCAGAGTCCATCAATTATTCATAGCTTCTCAGAGCGGGATCAGACTTGATGAGGTCCCTCTCCCATCAATTCCAAAGGTTGGGTTGGCTTTTCCAGGTCTTTTGCATGCAGTCTAAGCCACTTCAAATTTGTGTGTGTGGTGGCCCTGTCATGTTCAGCAAATAATGATTCTCCAGAGACATCCACAGATGTCCACTACCTCAGGGACATGGAGTCTTTACGAAACCCCTTCTTCCGTGAAGATTTCTGAACTTTACAGGTAGTAGGTGTGACCTATATGTTTACAATGTGTTCTTTTATTTTGTTTTATATTTTACAGTTCAGTCTCTGAGTTTCATCTTGAAACATATTTACCCTCCACAGATGTGTGTGATTCTAATGTGCATTCATATTTGGGATAGGAACTCTAGATGTCTGTATGTTTGTGATGCTTCTCTCTCTCCTCCCGCCCCCGCCCCGTGTGTGTGTGTGTGTGTGTGTGTGTGTGTGTGTGTGTGTGTGTGTGTATGTGTGAATTATGAATTACTGAGTGTCATCTTGGGTCAGGTGTCTCAAACACATGTCCTAAGAGGTGATTCTTATGGAAATTCTGTTGTGAGCAATTACCCCTTTGATTATTAAAGAGTAAAGTTATCCTAGCAGAACATAGGATGATGCCAAGCAAAGGTAGGGAGTATCGTTGACAAAATCATAGCTCCAGTGGACTCTAGGAGGGAATCTCTAGGGTTGAAGAGATGAGTCAAACTTTCACCATCCTTTGCACTAATCACTACTTAAAAGTCAGGTGAGAGGAAGGAGAACTCACATGGACACTGCCAGTTTTCTCTTTGGGATGTAAGGCAGAGATGTCCAGTGTCATGAAATCCCAAGTATAAACAGGTTCTTTAAAGCAAAAGCACACATGGAGCTGTCAATGGGTGCAGGTAATGGACCAAGAGAATCTGCAGGGATCTCTAGGGAGAGCCTAGCACCTGAAATGTATGAGGAGGATCAACAGTTCCAAGTAAATGTTGAGAACTTTATTTTGGAAACATCTGAAGGTATTTTCTTCTTCTTTGGTACTTTCACTGAAATTATATGTGAACCATGTATATGCTGTGCCCACAGAGGACAAAAGAAGTATTTGAATCCCTTGAAATTGGAGTTGTAGATGGTTGTAAGCCATGTGGCTTCAGGGTATTGAACTGGGGTACCCCCAAAGAGCAGCCAGTCATCTCTCCAAGTCCTGCATGCATTTTCTTATATTGATATCAGAATGTTGGGTCAGAACATGAGCATGCAAGCTTCCTAGATTATACAGTACACT
Source organism: Montemys delectorum (assembly GCA_019843815.1). Lineage (NCBI taxonomy): Eukaryota > Metazoa > Chordata > Mammalia > Rodentia > Muridae > Montemys > Montemys delectorum. The sequence continues at coordinate 26,130 of JADRCD010209471.1, read as the reverse complement.
CTCCTCTAGTTTCTTTCTCTCCTATTGTGTCTAGAGTCACAGAGTCTGAAGTTGTAGTGAGTTGAATTCTTCATAGAGCAGTGGTGGTCTGCAGCCTGTGGATTACAACTCCTTTGGGGGGGCATGTCGAATGACCCTTCCATAAGGGTCACATATCAGATATCCTGCCTTTGATGTATTTACATTATGATTCACAACAGTAGCAAAATCTCAGTGATGAAGGAGCAATAAAAATAATGTTATGGTTGGGATCCCAACAGCATGAGGAACTGTGTTAAATGGTCACAGTGTTAGGAAGGTTGAGAACCACTGGCCTAGAGTAAGCCTGTTCACTCCTTTTGGCTTTGTCAGAAATCAACCAACCAATAACCCAGACTTGAGGAGATGAGGAGACTGCCTTCCCTGTCCCAGTGGACACTGTTATTCAGAGGATGAGGAAAGACGTTCATATTAGCAAAAACCCTGGGGTACATCTTTGACTCATCCTGTAGCTCTTAAGGCACATTGCTTAAGTGAAACAAATTTAGCACCGTCTACTTAGTCAAGAAATTGTAACATGGAGCTTCACACACCCCTGTGACAATGAACTCAGACCTGAACTTCTTCAAACACATGCTGTTTTAGTGTCATATAACAGAAGCTTAAATTGATTACAATCCTATTCTCTGTTTCTACTGTGAGTGTTCTTCTTGTTGTTTGGTTGGTTGTTTTTATTAATGTTTTGTTTACACTTCAAATGTTGTCCCCCTTCCCAGTCTCCCATCCATGAACGACCCCCCTTCCCCTCCCCTTTGCCTCTAAGAGGATGCACCCCCATCCGTCCACCCAGCTCCACTTCACCCCTACAGCATCCCCTTTCTCTGGGGTATCAAGCCTCCACAGGATCACGTGCTTCCCCTCTCATTGATGCCAGAGAAGGCAGTCCTCTGCTACATATGTACTGGGAGACATGGACCAGCTCATGTATAGTCTTTGGTTGGTGATTTGGTCCCTGGGAGCTCTGAGGGGTCCCGTTAGTTGATATTGATGTTCTTCCTATGGGTTTACTATCCTCTTCAGCTCATTCAGTCCTTCCCCTAACTCTTCCATTGGGATGCTCAGGCTAAGTCTAATGGTTGGCTGTGAGAATCTGTATCTATGTTAGTCAGGCTCTGGCAGAGCCTCTCAGGGGACAGCTATTCCAGGCTCCTGTCTGCAAGCACATCTTGGCATCAATCTCTGGATGGCCTTTCCTTTAGTCTTTGCTGCATTTTTGTCCCTATGCTTCCTTTAGACAGAAACAATTTTAAAATTGTTAAGTTTTAGAGATGGGTTAAAAATTTTGAGATGGGCAGGTGGCCCAGTACCGCAGCTGGGGGCCATGTCTATCTACTGGAAGTGGTTCTATCTCCCCACTGTTGGGCATTTCGGATAATGTCATCCCCACTGGGTCCTGGGAGCCTCTTGCATCTCTGGCATCTAGGACTTTCTAGTGATTCTCTGCCTCCCCGTTCCCTGCCCTGCCCCACTGCTATATATTTCTATTCATTCTCCTGGCCCTCTGGACTTCTCTCTTGTCCCTTCTCATACCTGATCCTGCCCTCCCCTTTTTCCCTCTCCTCCCCTCTCCCATCCAGGTCCTTCCTTCCCTCTGCCTCCTGTGATTATTTTCTACTGTGGCTTATGAACAAGGATTAAGAAATGTGATAATCAGTGTGAGCATTTAATGGTACAGTAAAGGCAGAAAAGTATGGCTAACTGATGCATGGAGATTTTATTATTCAGATATTCTTTGGAATATGAGCACTCTATTTTGGGTTATTTTCTTAACTTGATGGTAGTGGCTTCTTATATGAATAGAACACTTTTATCAATATTTGGCAAGTATTCTAGCTTATTCTATTGTCCATTACAAGAATTAACAGAATTTACTAATTTATTCAGATAATCTTCAGGACCTAAATCTGAATAAAAGATATTTATCAATAAACAAAATAATAGTATTGTTATAACAATTTGTTGTAATTAAGAGGAGCAAGATTTGAATTGGCTACCAGTAGTACATTTTGAGCAAAATCCTTGTGTATAAAAGGAAAATACCTGTGCCCTCCTCACAATCATGTTATTTAGAATAGGACTTATACGGTGGGCATTGTACTGCAGGGTGTGCTATACATGTTTCATAAGCCTCTGCTCCCTTCTCTCCATTCATCTCCAGTTTATTCTGAGCATAAACTTAGCTATGATAGATTTGTTGCAAATTTTAAGTAATTTTAATTTAAAAATTATACACTACAAAGATAATTCAGTGGTGCTCAATATTATGTAAAGTCCTTTATTTTTCTACCATCAAAATCCAAAAAGGAGAGAGGGGACATACAATAGAAGAAAGAAATCCAAGATACAAGAGGGTTTTTATGACCCAAATACTCCCATAAACAAGAACACTTTGCATAGGGAACACATTTCAGAGATTAGACGTCACAACTCAGGAGTTCAGGTGAAAGGACACATTTTGCCTTGCATAATTTTAATTCTTGATTGAGCATACCAATATAAGTTTGGGACTGAGAGAATGATATAAGTGTGCCATATCTGTTCAGAAAGAATTACAATTTTCCCCTTCAGCCTGTTAAGAAAGTCACATAGCAACAGTAAACTAAGAGAGTGGCTCTTCTGAATGTAGACTATAGCCTAAAGTTCCCATGGTCATAAAACCAATCTTGTAGTTTAGGGAAAAGGATGGAGGGTCACATGAGGGAATGTGGAGGCAACGGACATCATCTAATCTGTGTAGCTGCATAGACACACGCTTCTTAAGGATCTTTTTCTATGTGTCTTCAAACATGAATCAGGGAAATGGAGCAATCACTGATTCACCTGACATCCAGTTCACTAGCGACCGATTCATGGTGCCTTGTGTTTATCCATACTGAGTCCCCATTGCTTCATGTGGTATTTCTAAACAACGGATCATTTTAACATCTACATGTATATATCTTAACCGATAAGGGCATTTGAAATTGTTTATTGGATAGAACTATATAGTTTAATATTTTCCAATGTGCTTAAAAGTTGTTTAAAATGCCACCTTTGGAGAATGGCATTCTCTCTTCTTTTGCTTATCTTTCCTTCCTCCTTTAAAACTATATTTTAGATGATATTAGAATGATATCCTTCAATCAGATGGTTCCTTCCTTCACATGGGCATCCTGGATGAGAATTTTGGTTCACAGGAGATTCACATGTAGCTTAAAAGTGCTTCCTAGATGCAGAAGCCCCTTCTAAATTTGAGGAAGACTTTTGGGTTAGCTTTCCTATGGTTTCAGTTATTGGCTAGTTGGTCATATTTTCCCTCATTGGTCCAAGAGAGGATTCTGTTGCATGAAAAAAAATCAGCTCCCAGTCTTAAGGTACTTAGAAAATTTTAGGCTAGACAAAAATATGTCAAAAGCAGCAGTATATGCAAAGTATTTATGAACCTTAGGAAGAAGAAGGAAAAGGTTGTAGTAATTTAGGAAGAATTAAAATTCCCAATCACTGCAAGAGTCAGATACACACATAAAGTATTTGTAGATAGATTAGAAAAATAAAAATTAGATTCATGAGCATGATACTTGCTTGGTAAATATATACCTGAGTTTATAAAATATGTCTTAATTTTATTCCCAGCAAACATAAGCAAACTAACCAAAATAAATAAATAAATAAATAAATGAGATCTGTTTACTATTTTAGTGACATATATTTGTGTGCTTAACTGACAGGAGCCTTTGGGTAGTTGTCTAGACACTTACATCATTTGAATTGCATGTAAGTTAGTCATGGATAGAAAAAAACAAACCAGAACAAAACACAGGATGCAGAAGCAAAGATTTCAGCCATAAAGACTTTGGTTCACTCTGTTCAGAGCAAAGGGAAACAACAATGAACACAAGGACAGGTGATGAGTAACGCCAGATCTATTTATTTTTATATTATGTTTGAGTGCTATGTATGTCTGTTGCACCATGTGCAAGCCCCGCCCGCAGAGGTCAGACTAGGGCATCAGATCCCCTGGGATTCAAGTTACACATGGGTGCTGGGAACTTAACTGAATGTGGATTCTCTGTTCTTATCTGCTGTGCTATCACCCCTGCTGAAATCCTGGATCCTCGATTATGCTGCATTGTGCTTATCATGATGAGAGTGGCTGTCATTTCAAAGTATTATCCATCTATCCTTCATAGTCCTTAACGGCCAAAGGAGTCCATTCTGCAGTAGAACAGAAATCAGTCGGTTCCTGTCTTAGTTAGGGTTCCTACTCCTGTGCTGAAACATCATGACCAAAAACAAGTTGGGTAAGAGGGGCTTTATTTAGCTTATAGCTCCACATTGTAGATCATCACTTCTAATTTATCTAAAAAGCAGCATAAAAATTTGTTAATATATGCATTCAATTTAGACCACAATGAATTCTGAACATATCACTGATTATGAATTTTTAACATTTTAAAAATTAAACTGAATTTAATTAAACAAATTCTTAAATTAACTTTGAGAAATTCATAATTTCCTTGTTGCATACTTTTCATATATATATATATATATATATATATATATATATATAATTTTAAATCTTTGCCAACTTGTCTCCATTGCCAGACACTGTAATTTATGGATATGCAAATCTGAGACAGTTGCATCTGACATCACTGTTTTCACAAGTAAGAATGGTACCTGATAAAGAGGGTCATTTTTAAAATATGAGTGAGCTTTACTGTCTGTTTAGCTTTAGTGTATACATATATTCAGAGTTCAGAGTAGTTCTGAAAGGTTTGCTACCACACAACTACAATACACCAAGGTGTCCTACACAATGCACATTGGCTACTGGTGTTGTAATCATTCCAAATATCCTGGACTGAGCATTTCAGTTCAGAATTACATTATTTCCATGTTTTAGTATAGAGAGGCTTCTTCTGTAGGAATTAGCATCCATGATCTGCAAGCCAGGACCATAGCTGTGGCACATGGGTATATCTGCACACAGTTCCACTCTCCTTAGGAAGCAGTTACAGTTCAGTTGCATAAAGAAAGAGTGTCAAATTTCTCCTGCAACATAGGCATTATGTGGTGGCATAATTAAAAGACCTTAGAATACCAGATGTTAGGTCCAGATTGTATTTCTTGTTGCACATTCACCTGTAATTAGTTATGTGTTTCTAACAACTCTTCCGGATTTATAATGGATGCCAAATTGTTTTTTGACTATGTTTATGATGGTTTGTACATGCTAGGCCCAGGGAGAGGCCCTATTAGAAGATGTGGCCTTTTTGGAGTAGGTGTGTCACTGTGGGCATGGGCTTTAAGACCCTCACCCTAGCTGCCTGGAAGTCAGTATTCTGCTAGCAGCCTTCAGATGAAGATGTAGAACTCTCAGCTCCTCCTGTCCCATGCCTGCCTGGAAGTGGCCGTGTTCCTGCCTTGATGACAATGGACTGAACCTCTGAACCTGTAAGCCAGCCCCAATTAAATGTTGTCCTTATAAAAGTTTCCTTTCTCATGGTGTCTGTTCACAGCAGTAAAAGCCTAATGAAGAAAATGTTTAACTTCATTTTAATTTATTTTATTTTGCATATGTGAGTGTTTTCCCTGCAAGTATGTTTGCACACCATGTTTGTCTGGTGCCCATGGAGGTTAGAATAGGGCATCAGATCCATTGGAACTGGAGTTACAGATGGTTGTAACCTACCACATGGGTTCTGGGAATTGAACCTAGCAATAGTAACAAATACCTTGAACCTCTGAGCTGTCTGCTCAGCCTCTCTGTTTAATCTCCCTCTTTGAACTTCATTTCATCCTCTGGATCAGTGAAGATCACTAAGCAAGTTCTTGTCCAAGTCTTTTCAGATGACAATTTGCTTCTCTCTCTGCTAGTCTGTGCTGCTCAAACCCAGCATCCTCGAGATCATTGTGACGAAGGTAAGGATACAGCTCTCCCTGGAAGGTTCAATTAGCCCGTCCAGGTTTCAGATCTTAGAAATTTGTCCTTTTAACAAAGGTTAGCATTAGTGTCTTCCCTGGACCACACTTAGAGAACTCTATGTCTCTCTCCATTGCATCTGCAGCAGAGCTGACATTCTCTGACGACATGATGACAGAGGTTTGTGAAGAACGTGTGTGAGGGCAGGAGTATTTTTGTGTGCACTTACGTCTTCTTAAGTTCAAGCACAGAGCCACCAGTCTCCCTTCCTCAGTGTAGCCTTGGGCACAGGCAAGCCTGATTGCCTATTTCTAGTCAACTGCTCATAGGCTGTTTCTGAGCTGGAATGTGTCCTCACAGAGGTTCTGGGGCATCCATGGGTCCAAAGGTCAAATCTCTGCTTTTCCGAAGTCATCTTCAATCTGTGCAATCTATGGTTCTCCTCCAAGCACAGCTCTCTTGATCTACATCACCACCAATGATATATGAGCACAGCCACTGGTTCGCCCAATCACTGGGATGCTCTGCAGCAGTGCTTCTCAGCCTTCCCAATGCTGTGACCCTTTAATACAGGGCCTTTGGTCATAGTGACCCCCAATCATAAAATTATTTCCATTGCTACTTTGTAACTGTAATTTCGCTACTGTTAAGAATCATAATGTAAATATGTGGGATACAGGATATCTGATATGGGACTCCTTGGAAAAGGTCATTCGACACCCTCGAAGGGCTTGAGACTCACAGGCTGAGAACCACTGCTCTGAGATAACTAAGGGTTGGAGTGATCAGGACACTTGCAACATTTTGAGGCAACAGCAGAGGTTTCACTTTGTGGGTCAACACGAGTGAGTTTAATTGGGACAAAGATGATGTGGTAAAAATAACTCCAAACCCACGCGCGTATTCATGATACATCGCCATACTCGTAGTTGTGAGTGAGCAAAGTCGATCAGAACTGAGACGCTCTCTGGCATGTTTTCAATCCCATCTTGGCAGTTGTTTTTTTTTTTTTTTTTTTTTTTTGTTTTGGCTCAGGGCTCTCACAACTGCCAATGTATGTGCAGCTCACTTTGCCTTTAGATTCATTATCTTTGCATTACCGCTCTTACTGAGTCTAGCTCTCCAGTCCTTCTGCTTCTTTCTTCATAACTACTTTAAATATCTGAGTCCACCTCAACGCCCAAGCTGTCTTTCTTTCCAAAGCCCTGCCTCCCTTCTAGACCCCCAGTACTCTCTGCTGACTTTGCAACTTCCCTGGTAGGTCCGCTGTAGACTGAAGGGCAAGTTTGGGTGGTATTTCCTCTGTGGGGCTCCCCAGCCATCCCAGAAGGGGCAGACAGCTTTCTGGCTCCTGTCTGTCGATTCCTGATCAGAAGGCCCTGTTCTGCTATGAGTGTCTAAAAGCCACCTTTGCTCAAAAAGGATAATAAAAAACGTTCAGTCAGACATTGAGGCAGCTTTCCAAACTGCTGGCTGCCAATTCCCTAGTTAAAGAGAAGCCTGGCTCCAAGCCATGCAAATTAACCCTTTTCCCTCTGGGTTTTAACAGAGGTGTTACTACTGTGGTGCCTGAAAGGAAGGTAAGGAAAGAGAGGGGTCTGACCATGAAAGAGAACTGGGACTTCCTTAGGCCTCATCCTTATACAAATGTTGCAATTTTTCTCTCCCATTTGAAAACTGTGTGCGTCACTAAGTAAGGTGTTGTGAAGGGAGGCAGTCAGTATGTTTCAAAGAACAACATTGCAGGCTGAAAGTCATCTCTCCCTGATTTTTTAACAACCACGAAAGGAACGATATTTTTGGTGTGTGTGTGTGTGTGTGTGTGTGTGTGTGTGTGAGAGAGAGAGAGAGAGAGAGAGAGAGAGAGAGGAGAGAGAGGATATGTGTAGATACACACACACACACACATATCTATCTATATCTATCTATCTATATATATATGTATACACACACACACACACACACACACACACACATACACACACATATGGTCGTCTTTGGCTTTCTTCCAAAGCTGGCTTTAAGTGTGCTTTCTTCCCTATGAGGCCAATGAGTCTAATGTACAAAAGGAGATAGAGAGGGGAGTAATAAGGGGACTCCTTTCTTGTGGCGGTCACCTACTCCAAGCGGCATCAAAGGTCTTCTTCGATTTCTAGCTCTACAGACAGAGGGTGCTCACGGAAGAAGTTAATGCCTTGCTTATTGCCTTTGTTCCATGCAAAACCTTAAATATGATACAGCCGCAGGACTCAGGTCTAATGAGAGAGAATATGAGACAGAAAAAGAGACTTTAAGAGCCAGTAATGTTAACACCTTATTTGCTTTGGCACGCACCTAACGGCCTGTGTTTGAATCTTATATGCAAGTTTTGTTGCCGAATTTTTATTTTTTGTCCTTGCTAGTTAAAGAGGGTCATTGTGGGAATGACTTCCCTCAGTGGAGAGCAGAAGACATGCAAATTAATTTTCATAAATATTCATCATCATTAAGTACTACCTATAATTAATATCACTTTTTAAAAAGTATCATTATGCCAATGAAAGATTTTTCAAATTCTTTAAGACTTCCTTGAACAGAAAAGAGTAACAGTTTCATAACACGACCATAGGAATAAGTCTTTTTGATAAGCAGGCAACCATCTTTCATCTCTCAAGAACCATCTTTAAGCCTAGTTAATCAGCTGCAGCCCCCAAAGTTTTAGAACACATTACTATGTACTAGTATCCAAAAAGGAAATATTCTCTGTGTTTAGTGAACCAGCATACAGTCTGAGTATGGAAGAAACTCTCAGTTAAGATTCTAGCACAATTTCAATGAGTGAATTTGCTCTGAGATAAAGCTAGCTAATATCTACCCCATCACTAGTACAGTAGATATATGTTGGTCACCAAAAGAAACACATTTTACCCAGATATTTGTTTTGATTTACACTTTATAGAAGGCACAGGTATTAACAATTTAAATTGAAGAGAGATCTTAAGAAGGGCTACATGGGAGGGTTTGGAGAAAGGAAAGGAAAGAAAAGAATGGTATAATTATATTATAATTTTAAAAATAAAGGATTTTTTTTTTTAAATTTGAGACAGTCTCACTGTGTGACCCTGACTGCTCTGAAACTCACTATGTAGACAAAGTTGGCCTTGATCTCACAGAGATCCAACTGCCTCTGCCTCCAAGTGCTGAGATTAAAGGTGAGTACCATCACAACTGAAAATTATATACTTTAATAACGGTCTGTCTTGTGACTGTTACATCCTTACTCCTTAAGTTCTCAAGATCCTCACAACCCAATTGAAATGTCCTAATTTAGAACTTGTTTCTCAGTTTATTCTTGGGTCCCTAATGTTTTTCCCCAGGTATGGGCTCCTTGGCTGGTTATCCAAATCAAAGTGGTCAGCCCAGAAAACAACCACATTAGACTCATCGGGTATTTATGTATCTGTGTATGTCAATTTGAGAGGAGGTGCGAGGAAGGGACATCAGAGGGTTTTGAGGGAGGAAACAGGCAAGGGACATGGAGAGCAGAAAGGGAGGGTCGGTCAAGTGATGTAATTACATTTTAACTAATACTGTAAAACAAAACAAAACAAAACAAAACAAAAAACCCTGGCAAGTTAGACATTAGATTCTCAGAGCAAATATTCCAAGAAAAGCAGGCAAAGCCACTTGGCCTCTGATGATCTTCTCCTGGAAGTCATAGAGCTTGTTTTCTGACTATTCTCTTTCTGATACATAAATCATGGAGGTTAGCTCAGGCTTAAGAGAGCAGAGAAGTTCCACTTCTTCATTAGATATTACCAAAGATGGATTGCAGAATTATATGCTATAATGCTCAAGTTTGTGACCATGACTGAGAACTTTAACCTGGTTGTAAGATGGGGCAGAAATGAGCAAGATGTTAGTAATTAATAGCCCCATAATGCTATAGTAACTGTCCTAAGTTGTCAAAACAACCATTAGACCTCCTCCCAAAACACACTGCATTTGTGTGTGTGAGTGTGTGTGTGTGAGTGTGTGTGTGTGTGTGTGTGTGTGTGTGTGTGTAAGAGGACACAGGCATTAACAATTTAAATTTCAGATAGAGTGGTTATAAAAAGAAGCCTGTCTATATTGGGGAGGGGAAAAGATCCAGTTGTCCCATTCAAACTATTAATACTCTGAATTTATATAAGGTGTAGTCAGAACAAGTGCTAACTGATACCTTGGTCAATAACCTCAAGTTTTAGCCTATGAATAGCTCACCATGTACAAGATCAGCTAAAACATTAGCTAAACCAAGAAAATAAATGCAAATGAACAGGCAAAATTCAGCACCAAATCCACTACAGTCCTTAGGTTAATAGTATTCGCTTTTGCACCGCTATTGATTCAATTTATTTTTTATCCCAGATATTTATCTTAGTGGTGAGCAATAACCTCTTGGCTGGAATGGTCAGGTGGTGTTTCCAGTCCAGCGTGTTGCTGCTGGTGTGTACCGGCACGTTCTGATCCAGTTTTTGGAGCAGAAACAATCTAAACTTGTATGGAGAAAGCCTTCATGGGTTTTTGTTGGCATCAGAGAAGTCTAATTACACACATCCAAATACACAGGGGAGAAATGGAAGGCTTTTCCCCATTGACTTGAGAAAAGTCAGTGGTTTTGACCTACAGTGTTTGAATGAAAAGATTCAGGCTAATTATGGGATTGTATGTTTAAACAGTTATTTCTTTACAGACTACTCGTAGCACAGTTATGAGTTTAATTTTCATTTGGATCTGTGCTTTCTATGGACTTTCTATGCTGAAACTTTTCAATCCAATGAAATACATACACATTAACCAGGAATAACTTCATGAATTCTGTGCCTGCATTCTGACCTATAACCTAAAGATTGTTTTGGGCATATTCTTGGTTTATTTTATATGCACTTTACCTCTGGTTATAAAGATAACACAATTCTTTGTTTATCATGTTTGCTCTCAAGGCTCCGTAGGTCCAACCACCTGCAATTCTGTTTGATAAATTGATCAATTTAAAGACAGATAGTTTTTCAGTATTTTGCATGGCAAGTACACAGAGCTTGAATGAATGAATGACTAATTAGGTCTAGTTACTGTCCTGGGTGTTCTTATTTAAACTTGCTAAAACAGATCTAGTTGGCTACATTTACAATAATGTTGAGTGTAATATCATTGCTCTAATGAAGAGACAGATGCTATGGGTTTAGCCACATACTGGATCTAAAATGCTGTTGTCTTTGGTATGGGACATTAACATGGAGAAAGAAGTCAAGACCATCTCTAGTCATGATCAACACAAGGAGAAGAAACATGAACTGTGGCTTCAAATTGGGAGCTGTTCTGTCACTGACTGCCATTTGTGATGCAAAGGGTTGGATTATTGAACCACAAGTTATGTGGAGGAAAACAAAACTGAAGAAAATAACATTAAAATGGAATTCTGTTCCCTCCCCTCTTTTCTGCTGCTCTTCTTCCAGCTGTCCCTCTTTCTCTTCACTTTCTCCCTGTCTTCTCTCCTCCTTCCTGCCCTCCTCTCCCTTTTATTCTTTCTTTACTCCTCCTCCCTCCCCTCCTCACCCCTTCCATTCTCTCCTTCTCCTCTTTCCCCTCCTCTGCTCCTTCTCTTTCTCCAACCCTAGGCTCCAGTTATCCTTCTATTTTTCCTTCTCCAATATCCTTCTTTCCTCTTCCTTCTATTCTCTTCCTCCTCCATCTTCCTCTCTTCCTTCCTGCTTCCCCCTTCTCTTTCCTTCCTAGATACTTCTTCATCTCATATCCTCCCTTCTCTCCTCTTTCTTTTCCCCTATTTCAGCTTTCCTCCCACTCCCCTCTCCTGTCCCCCTTTTGTAATTCTTCTCATATACCCCTTTTCACTATTTTCATACCTCCTTTCCCTTCTCCTCCCCTCCTCTCCTCCTCTCCCTTCCTCTTCCCCTCTCTCTTCTCTCCTCCCCTCCTTTCCTAACCTCTCTCCTCCTTTTCTCTCCCCTCCTCTTCTCCCTTCTCCTTCCCCTTCCCTTCCCTTCCTCTTCTTCCATTACACACCCTCCTCTTTCTCACATTGTTTCTCTTCCTCCCTTGTTCTTCTGTTTTCACTGATCAAAAGTTAAGGAATATATAATTTATTTTATATTTAAAACTATTAATTGGTGGTATTTTAGCATATACCACATATTGATCAAATCTAGCCCCCCTTTATCATATTTTCATTAAAAAAATATAAGACAGACGATTTCACTGTGAAGAGTAAGATCATAAGAATTGTGTCAACTAGAAAGAAAAAGATTGTCTCCTCTCAGTTTCTATATGTATCTACCTATGTGTAGCTCCCAGAGATGCACACCAGGAGGGAAGTGGTTATCTGAGGGAGAAATTGGGAGGGAATTGCAAGGCTATTCTTTATGTGGAAATGATGCAGAGTCAGGCAGTCATGGTTTGTACAGATGAGATTAATGAAAACCAAAAGATGAGGCATCCACAATCTGTCAATCATACGCAGGAACACAAAGGGAGATTTGACAAGTCAGTCAGAACTCTTGGGAAAGCAGCAAGCTATGATTGTTTGTTTCTCAGTGTTCTTGTGCTTAGTTCTTGTGTTTATGATGCAGGCACCCAAGTTAGATAAACCACACACAAATGTAGTCAGTTGTAATTGACTGTAAATGGCATCCATGCTTGATTTTGGCCATTTCTTTTTCTCTTCTTTCTTATCTCACAATATTTCCAACTAATAAAACCTTACATTTCTAAGGGATGAGAAATTTACTCTTGTGAAGGGATCATATGATAGATCCTCCAGTCTCATCCCACCCCTGAGCAGGTTAAATGAATACTCAGAAAAATCCAAGCATTCAAAATCAGGGGGAGGTTTTGGATGATACCTCCAATACCTAGATGATGGAGAGGGGAGTCCCTGGATGATAACACTGCCTTTGACCATGGCCAGCACTCTCCAAGTTTAAAATTAATCACTGAAGTTATTCCTCCCAAAACCAAAGTTTTGCTGTATCCATGGGTTCAAATGACTGAAATGTGTACTTGCTAATGCATTTACATTTCATAATTCATGCAGACCCATCTAATCCTGCTGAAAGTTACTAATTTTTAGTTAGAAAGAGACTACTACATTTTTTAGTTTATAGTTATGAAGACTCTTAAAGCTAGGGAATATCCCCAGGCAGAAGGCCTGCGACTTAATTAGGTGATATGGCCATGCTAGCATACAACCATCATGACCCCAATTCTAAACGAACATATTTGTTTGATCTATGTTTGTTGATAGCTGGGTACATAGATAACAATTTTATAGATATATAGAGATAGCTACAAAGATGTGATTGACAAAGATGGTGATTTACATTCAATGGATACATCAAGGAAAGAGATATTTTGTGTGATATTTTTCTATATTTCGATTAATGTTGTTCTTGTTTTATTCCTTTGAATAATCTTAATCTCAGACCATTTCTGAGTCACTTTGCTGTAGCATAATTAAAAATATTAGCCAATCGATGCCCCAGTGTAGGGGAATGCCAGGACAGGGAAATGGGAGTAGGTGAGTTGGTAAGCAGGGGGAGTGGGGATGGGATAGGGAGTTTCAGAAGGGAAACCAGGAAAGGGGATAACATTTGACATGTAAATAAAGAAAATATCTCATAAAAATATGTATATTAGCCAAGAGTGTAGTGGTGGACTAGTTAAACCTGTTTGGCTCTTGGCAGCTAGTGCCCTTGCTGCACCTGCTCAAAAGCTCTCTGGATTCATGAATATACACCCGCCAGTTAATTTTGATATGCCTTGACTAGCTCAATGGCTGGACACTTCTAAACCTCCCTGCTGCTAGCAAACATCATCCTCTGATATTCATGGTTTAATATCTTTTAAAATTTATATTTAATCTCTGCTCCCTCTGACCCAATTGGGGAAGTGGCTCCTAGGTCAACTTTCCCTGAGTCTTACATGCAGTGTATCTTTAAGTTTCATCTTCTGCTTCCCTGTCATCTAGATTCTCTGTCTCTTCCCTCTCCCTCAGTCACTTGCCTGCACCATCTAAAAGTGATGTCCCATAGCCCTTCTCCCTGCCCAGCCATTGGCTGTACGGCAATTCTTTATTATCAATCAAAGGTAGCTGGGGACAAAGACCCTCAGATCTGGAAGAGCTGCTTTTGGAAGATAAAGCATTAGAACCAATTCCCAACAAAACAGTTTTTTTTAAAAAAATAAATATTTAAGAGATTGCTATAAATATTAATATTAGTCTTCTATTACTTCTACTAATAGTTATACTTCCCCAAACTTATTATACTTATTTTTATGACCAAACTTTTGAAAGTACTTAGCAGGCTTTGAATATATTTAATCTACTTAACATTAATAATTGTAGTGAAGATTATTAGTATTCTTCTAACAGAAAGTCAGTTATTCAGTAAGTTAAATTATTTGCCCGGAACACTGAGTTAACAGGTGAGAGGTTATCAATGGAACTCTGTAATGAATTTGGAAAAAGTCTTAAACAGAGAATCAAAGAAAACAGGTTGGGATGCATGGAAAGAGCAGTGATATCACATGTGTCTTTTCATATTGAGGTTGGACAAGGTCAACCCAGTAGGAGAAAGACTGTCACATGAGCAGGCAAAAGAGTCAGAGATATACGCATCCCCATTGTTAGGAGTCCCCCAAAACAACAACCCATAACATATATACATACATACAAATATACATATATTTTGTACACACACATATATATATATGTATACACACAGACACACACATATATATGTATATATATATACATATATATGATATAATATTATGATAACATAGCATATACCAGGTGCAGACTGTGTAATGTCTGGCTATGGGTCTCCATATCAGCACCCATCTGATGCCAGAGCAAGCATCTCTGGTAATGACTAGGCACTGCACCAAGGCACCAATCTATGAGTATAGCAGCATATCATTAGAAATCCTATCTATTTATATTTATGGGGCCCCATTGCTGAGGATCTCTTCCACACAACTCATTGAACATAAAGCATTTGAGCTACTGAGGGCTTGCAGCAGTCAGCTCCCTGTTCTAGTCTCTTTGTTGTAAGAAGGTACTCTGCAGGCTATAGAAAAAGAACTCTGGACACCAACACAGCTACACTTCCTTCCACCTACAATCTGCCCTCCCTGGAAGATGTGCTGGGGCTATGATGATGCAGAACTCAAGGGAGCTGCCAACCAGTTTGCTTTAACTTGAGACCCACATGTCATTTTTTAGCAGAGCTCATGTGATTTTACTTTACCAATCTGAACTGCACAGTTGAAATATAACAGAATCATGGTGAATTAATTCAGATCCCGATACTGAATTCAGGATAAAAGTCTCAGTCTCCTATGGCCTGATCAGACCATGCTTTTACCTTATTATTATTATTTTTCTTTCCCTCTGATAAATTATTTTACTAACAAGGTCGTTTGTTTTGTGTAGTTCCAAATTAGTACCAGATCCACACCCATGTATTAGAGCAACTCCGAGTAAACAGCGAGAAAATGGGAGTATGAACCCACCTGGCAAGATGCTAAATCAGGCAGAGTTAATGGTAGTCACTTTTAATCACCTAGACTTTCAAGACCTTTTCTGAAAAATAAAAGTTCCAAGTGTGACAGCTCACCGCTGGGAATGGAGAGCTGTTACGATCCAAGCGTTGTGAGGGAAGGTATGCTTTCCTTCTGGTGGAACTTTTTTAATTAGGAAAAAAAAATCAAATTTCTGAAAGGATTCTATTTTTTTTCTGTGTTACTTTTTGCTAACCTGGTACACAGTCTGTTGTGTTCCTCCTAAGTTACGTGACATGATGCCTTGAGTCTGCGCAACAATTCATTTCAAAGACATTCAGTTCCTCTTCTTTCTCACTAAGTTTGTAATTGATTGGTTTGTGTCACTAAGGGGATATCATGGTGTGTGTGTGTGTGTGTGTGTGTGTGTGTGTGTGTGTGTGTGTGCGGGAGGGGGGGTGACAACTGTCTATTTCCCACCAGTTGAGACTTCACTTGTGTAGGGTGGATTCAGGGTAGGCGGATTTTGGCAGACTTTCCTCTAAAGAAAACATGGCAGGATTCGAGGAGTGCCTGCCTCTCACAAGGCCCCAATTGTATGAGAAGGCCAGAAAAGAAACAAATGCAGTTTAATTGCGTCGGATGCTTGGTGACTAGTTTGCAAAGCTTTTATTTGTTTTTAGAAGTACTGCAGTGGTGCTAAATTTTGTGTGTGTTCAGGGAGATGCAGACCAAAGTTTCAGTAGGACTTAGAAGCTGGTGCAATTACCGGGTCCCCTGTCAAACTAATAAACTAATAGAAGGCTTAAATAAAACCAGGAGAGGCCACAGGTTTGGAGACCTCAAAGAGTGAGAGTAGAACCAAATCTTCAGACATTTTCTCTACAGCTGTAATCGGAGAGGTGAATGATCCCATGGAAGATGGATTACAGATTTCAACCTTCAAAAGATGATCTTTGCCTCTGATGAAGATGGTTCTTGGTTTTTAGCATCCATGAATTCCTCAGGTGTTTTACTCAGCCCATGGTGGGCTCCAGGTGGGCTCCTTCATATAAAGAAAAAAGGCTTATGTTCTTAAAACATGTGAGCACTACATTGTAAAGAAAGCAATCACTTTAGGACTCTGTCCCTAGGGCTGGGAGATGGGTCACCTTGTGACAAGAAGCAGGAGAATTGAGTTCAAATTCTCAACACTGGGTAAAAAGCAAGGCATGGCCACATGTGCCTAAAATCCCAGCACTGTGAAGCTTTGGCCTTGCTGGCCAAGCTCCAGGATCATTGTTTCAAAGAAAATAGTCAGAACATAATTGTACAGGACACTCAACATCTCTTGCTTCTGGGCATGTGTACAGGAATACTCTATGTATTTGGTCTTCTTGGTTCAAGAGTTGTGTTGCATATGTGAATCCCTTCAATAGGCGTACTGTGTTTTGTTTGATGTATTGGTATGTCCTCTCTCCTACTACCTACTATCACGCCTATTGTTGTGTTATCTGGTAAGAACACAATATTTCAGGAGGCCATTTCTTTGTGGCTTCATAGGGGAAAATTGTGGTAGAGATGACAACAGCCAGAATTTCGGATCTTCTTGGTAAGCACTACCATGCTGCCTACAAGGCTCATGTGTTTCCAGACAATACTTTCCAGGTTTCCCTCGGCTCTCACCAAGGTTTACCTGTTGACAAAGAATTCCGTCTGAAAGTTATCAATGGTTCTTATTACCCAGCAGGGAATACACCACCATGAAAAACACTGGGATCTACCATTAAAATGAAAAAGGCAAGAACTGAAATGGGCAGCTTTGGAAACATCAATGGAGAAATATTAGATGAAAAGAAGGTTTGCTGATTGACTACTGTACTACCATGGCAGGGGAATGTCCATTTTGAAATTGGAGCTACCAAAGAGGCTATATGGTGGTCTAAGCATGTGAAGGAGAGAATTCACACTTCATACATACATACATACATACATACATACATACATACATACATAAATACATACATACACACACATATCTATCTATCTATCTATCTATCTATCTATCTATCTATCTATCTAT
>JADRCD010209470.1:0-17625 GCA_019843815.1 Montemys delectorum | reverse complement strand
TTTTTTAAAAAAGTTGCTCATCATATCATAGTTGCTTACCATTTGTTTAAAACTCCTGATAGAAGTTTATTAAATGTTTTAGTTCATAGAGACTGACTTGCCTCTCCAGGTTTATTATCTACTTAAGCACAGAGTGTGGTTACAGTGAGAACTCTGATAGAATTTTGGGGTGAATTGGGTGTATGGATGTAGAAGCAGGTAAAAAGTTAAACTATTGGTGCTCACCAATAGTTGGTGAGAATTCTTATTGGTAAGAATATGGAAATGATTAAAGCCAATATATCCCTAAGCATTCAAAGATATGAGAGGACCACTAAGAGTTAATGACCTAAAATTTACAAAATCCTTTCAGTGCCATTGATGGTTAGTGAACTCACAGAAGTGGTTATTTTAGTGAGAGTGGCCTGGTCTCATTGTGAATTTGGGAGAAAAGATCACACAGGAAAATGCATTTAAAACTTTAATGTCTTGGCAAGAGATATTTTGGTTCTTATCTCAGAAGCAGTACTGAAAAGACTTCAATTAAACAATATAGTTAATACAATTCCACAGTCCAAAGCTGGAACATACAATGAAATCCACAAAATTTATAAACAATACAGAAAATATCCCACTCTCTCTTCTTCTGGCTCAATATTGTCTTTTCAAGAAGCATCTTATGGTATATAAGTAGTAGGAGTTGATGTAATGATGGGGAAACTATGAAGAAACCAATTTTCTACTCAAGCCTATGAACAAAAAGAAAATAATAGATTATAAAAATATATTATCCAAAAATACACAATATACATATCGATGAGATCTGTATGAACATTCAAACATACACAGTGGCAAAATGTAATTATTTATAATTAACTCTAATTGATGACATAGTAATGACATACTAATGCTGACGTAGTAGCTGTTAATTATTATTGTATAATGTTAGTTAAGCACTAAATTTTCTCACAGAGTTTTAAAAAGTTATCATATGTAATGTGTACAGTAATTGAAACATACTTAGACTCCCAGATACACCAGTTATTCTAAAGAGGTGTTATAAATGGCTTAAAATCTTAAAGAAGGAATACTTAGAAATATACTTTCATATCTATCCGTCTCTAGGTACAGAAGGCTAGACAGATACGTCTTCTGCGAGGAAAGCATTTCATGTGAGGTTCAAAGAAACTTATCGAGTGTTCATCAGTATGACACTGATGGCTTTGACATCTTCTGCTCAGTTTTATTACTTCTGGTTGAATTAATTCCATCCCATAAGGGAACTTTCATATAATTTACATACCCAATGAGGATATGTACACAAGTTATACAGAGAACCAACTGGAAAATCAAGAGTTTATAGCAAAACTTGACATATTTTTAGTGAAGCAGTAATTTCAAATATCACTAAATAGCTGAAGTGTGATTTTTTTTCATCCACTGTTGCATGTTATTCTGGAAATGTTGCTGAAAGTGTTGCTCAGTGTCCAGTCCAAATGGCACTCACCTGTAGCTAGGAAGCAGCAGTTAACTTAAGATTCTTAGAAGGATCCCTGAAAGAAGAAGAGTACAATGCATTTTAACTCTCTAAGAATCTTTGCCTTTCATGTAAAGTATCTCCTATGTTCTCTAGTATCCAATATTGAAACTAAAGTACAAATTTTACTCTCTACAGTGAAGTTTGTCTCATGGTTGCTTCATAGCAGAAAACACAATCCAAAGAGTGACAGTTGGAAGTACCTTGCAGATAGCTATCACATTGGGGGCTCAGTTCTAAAGATTTAATGTCAAATCACTAATAATTATACAAACTTTTCCATTTTGCACTTCACCCTTCTCTATGCACATAGTGAGGAAAGTGCATAGCAAGCCAAAGGCTTTTCAGCAAGTGAATAGAAGCAGAACTACCAAGAACAACTTGCAAATGACTCTGCTTCTTTAACATTTGAATACTTATAAAACTAACAATACTCCATGTTTATACCACAGAAAATAACTATACTAATGAAGAGGATATTTATTCTGAAAAGCTGGAACTGGAGAGATGGCTCAGCAATTAAGAGTTCCTACTTTTCTTGCCAAGAACTTGATTTCCATCCCCATTTTGTACAGTTCATAACCACACATAACTCCAGTTCTAGGGGCATGTGCTACTCATGTGGGCTTGCACTCATTTGCTCGTACTGACAGTCACATAAGCATACATACAGCTAAAAATAATAAAAATAAAAGGGATGCATTTTATCTACTGCTTAATCTTTCATTTTCCTGGAAATTACTACATGTAAGAAATTAAAATAGAATATCAATGCAATTCTTTGTTGATGATTGTTACAATCAACAATTACTAATTTTTTTTTTTGGTTTTTCAAGACAGGGTTTCTCTGTGTAGCCCTGGCTGTCCTGGAACTTACTCTGTAGACCAGGCTGGCCTCGAATTCAGAAATCTGCCTGCCTCTCCCTCCCAAGTGCTGGGATTAAAGGCGTGCGCCACCACCGCCTGGTTTAACAATTACTATTTTTATTACAATTACAAGTACTCCAATTAAATAGTGAATTTAATGCCCTTGACATTTTAAATGTAAACTGCAGTTTATTTCTATGTGAAGCAAATGTTATTGCATCATATTACATCACTTTTTGTGAACACAATGGTTGTATTTTACATTTTATTTAATTATATTGTTTATATGCCAATGTCATATTTTAACACATTTTCACAGGCACATACCATATAGCGAGCATTTGGGAAGATGTAGTCCTTACTGGGGTACCAGTAGCTCACAGGTATCTGTGGATGAACAGCCTGGGGAAATTGGGTGATGGTGGCCTGTTGATATTGGATGTACTTGAACTAAAAGAAATAAAAGTATCAAAACCACTCAAGTTAATTCCCTCTTAGTTTCAAAACAGAGGAACAGAAGTTAGTAAATTCTAGTGTTAGCTACTTAGACACTTTCTAAATTATTCTGGGAAGACTCTAGAAAAAAAATTTTCTAGTAGCATAACCATTTTTGTGTTGGAGAATGCACTGTTGAATTGAAGAAATCTTATTAATTCATATACAGGCAGGAAAATGTGTAAAAGTAAAAGGAAATTCTATATGTTAGAAAGAAATAAAAACATTTTAATAAGCTTAATAATTTTCTTCACATATGTTTTCATGTTTGATCTTTACAATTGGAGAGTGTCAGAATGATTTGATACAATTGATTTTTGGGAATCCATGCCTCTGAACTGCTTGTTTAGTCTCTTTTAACATTACTCCCTTGCAGAATTGCCATATAGAGTATGTACAGAGCTTTCTGAATAGCCCTTGTCTTATGTTTTATGTATACTTCTACGCTATTCTTTAAAGCTTGTTAAGTTGACTTTATTATGCATGAGTCCAGAAGATAAGCACAGCTTCCAACATGGGAGTGCTAGTCCTTATGAATGAAAGTCTTATTTTAATTTCCAGTGAATGTATGTATGGTATGTATTATTGGTAGTGTGGTAGAATTTGCTTAAATCGTTTTTGTATCTTCAACATTTTATGACACAGTTTATATATATTACAAATATCTTTAAAGTATCTCTTCTATTATGTTTATTTTTCAGTTAAAGATAAGGTAGATAACAAGAACAAAGTAATTAAAGATTGTACCAGTGTAACAGGAGCATGGGTAAGTCCTCTGACTATAAAGCCTGTGTTACTTCATTGAGGTCTTGGACTCAGTAAATGGTTACATAATCTGCTGCTGTTCGACACTAATCACTTGAGACAACTTAATTTTGAATAAGAAGCTTGGATGCAGAGAGAGAAACTGGGAGGCAGTTTTAATATGTGGGTACTTAACCTAAATCATTTAAAATGAAGGAATGTTTTATGCTTAGGTATCTACAATCATCAGATAGTTTATCAACTAATTGATTTTAAAATATAGACCATATTTATTTTCAGAAACATTCATATCAAAATACAAAAATTTTAGTTACTTGTCTTGAGTTTGTTTTGAAATATTTTCTTTGGATTGAATGATCTGATAATTAAAAGAAGAGATGTATGTCCACTTATGTTATATATTAATGAATTATACACAGGAATTTTATAGCCAGTAATAATAGTATAAACATTTAAAGTCATATAGAATCACATAAAACTATAAAACTTACCATATCAATGATCTTCTTCAGGATTTCCTTAAAGAAAGCAAACAAACAAAATGTAACATACTAACTTCAACACCCTATTCACTTTGCCAAACTTATTCTTAGAAGCAGCCCATCTGCCATAAACCTGAGCACAATGCTTGGTTCACTGTTTGTATTATGTCTGAATTCTTCAAATAGTAGAAGCATACATTTAGTGCTTTTTTGAATATAAACTCTAAATGGATTTTGCCTGTTTTACTCATTGTCTTGTTTCCAATCAAGAATCTTTTAAATAAGCTAGCACTTGATTACATGCTTCCTAAATAAATGAATAAAATTATGTTTAATTTTATTAGCATAACAAAATATTTTAAATAATGTTGTGTTTTCTGTGATTATGCTAAGTAAGTATTTGTATATAAAATTTCCATATCTGTGCCTTGGGTGGACTTTATATTCAACTTTGAATGAGAGATAATTTCAGAAAAATTGGTAAATATTTGGTTAGCTAAGTAACTCTAATAACAGTACATTTAAAACTGTTAGCATTATAACTATTGAAACCCTAAATAATAAGATCTCCATTTCTCACAGGAAATAAGACTTTAGTTCATCAACTTAGTCCTGCCCTTTCATGCTAAGTAAATAGTGCTGTTCTTTTCTTTTCTTTTTAAATTAGATGTTTTCTTTATTTAGATTGCAACTTTTAACCCCTCCACCACCAGCCCCCCCCACCCCATCATCTCATCCCCCCTATCCTTGCTCACTAACCCACACTCTCCCACTTCCCTGTCCTGGCATTCCCCTACACTGCGGCATCAAGCCTTCATGAGTCAAAGGATCTCTCCTGTCACTGATGTCCCACAAGGCCATCCTCTGCTACATATGCGGCTGGAGCCATGGATCCTTCCATGTGTGTTCTTTGGTTTGTGGTTTAGACTCTGGGAGCTCTGGTGGTACTGGTTGGTTAATATTGTTCATATTGTTGTTCCTCCTATGGGGCTACAAACCCCTTCAACTCCTTGAGTCCTTTCTATAACTCTTCCATGGGAGACTGTGTTCATTCCAATGGATGGCTGTGAGCATCCACTTCTGTATTAGTCAGGCACTGGCAGAGCCTCTTAGTAGTCAGCTATATCAGGCTCCTGTCAGTAAGCACTTGTTGGCATCTGCAATAGTGTCTGGGTTGGATAACTGCATATGGGATGGATCCCTAGGTGAGATGGCCTTTCCTTCAATTTCTGCCCCAAACTTTGTCTCTATATTTCCTACCATGGGTATTTTGATCCCCCTTCTTAGAAGGACCAAAGTATCTACAGCACCCTTCTCACTTATCATAAATGAAATACAGGAAATAAAACTAGGTAAGTCATTGGATGCCATTCTAGGTGACTTTAGGCAGCTGGCATATGACATAAATAGGGAGACATTATTGAAGTCATCATAGATATGAGAACTCAATTCCATTCACGGAATGCACAGATTACAAACTGTGGATTGACATGACTCAGTTCAGTGACTGCCAACCAAGGCGGAAGTATTGGCTGTTTTGATCTGATCCAGTGCTGTGTAAATCTCTCTTGCTAAATTTGAACATTACTGCTTTTGTCTGTTCCCACACAGATTTTTATAATCCTTACATAAAAATTTGTTTCTGTGAATTTGACCTTATGCATAAAATAATACTTTTAATAAATTTTAACGAAGAATTCTAATGCAATGTTATCTAGTACTGCATTTTTTCATGAAAAATAAACTTATCTCAGAAGAGTTTTCTTTTTCTATGTTTTAGTGTATAGTCTACCCAGAAATTAAGTAGAATATCCCTTTCTTACAATGATTTATTTCTATTTGTGCCTGTGTGGAAAAAATCTATAGCTGTGTATAATAGCAAGATACAAATGGCGCTACCTTTGAAAAATATTTTTCTGAATATAATTCTTACATTTGAGAGTTGCTTTAGAGTGTGGCTATAGATGATAGCACTGCCATATTTAAACTGTTAAAGTCTTATTTATGGAAATGTGATAAAGACTGCTGTAATGTTTTAGCTTCCTATATTCCACAGTTAAGAAATACAAACTTAGTTTTATAATAAGTGTTGAAAATATTGGTATGAAACAGGCGTCTTTTAGTCTAGAAGGAATAAGCAAAATAGCTAAGTGATGTAAATAGCTTAAGAACAGAAATATAGCAAAGTCATCGTCTATTTGCCATCTACTTATAACTGAAATTTACCTCTAGCCAAGCAAAAGTGTTTTTAAGAAGCCAGCTACCAAACAAAAGGATAAGACAGTGATTAAGACTAGTGGACCTGAGAAAGAAGAAATTAATAAACTAAAAAAATATTGTCAGAGCCAGAGAACCAGGGCATCTGCTGTGAGATAGTGTCTTCTTGATAGGGCAGGAGAGCTGCACCTAGGAAATCTCTACAGTAAAGTTGCCTAGAATAACAGTTTGTTCTGCTCTGGATAAAAGGCCTATTATTTGATTGTTGGCTAACAGCTGAGATCTACTAACGTACAGTCTTTGCATCCCAACTCTGCCATCTCCTGGACAAAATAAAACACCAAAACCTTTCTATTTCAGGTACAAACAGATTTTAAAAGCCTAGGACACCAACCAGGGCACATGCAGGAGCTGGACCTAGACCCTCTACATATCTGTAGCAAATGTGCAGTTTGATGTTCATATAATTCCCCTAACAAGCAGAACAGGGGCTGTCTCAGTCTCTGTTCACTGCCCTTGGATCCCTTCCTTCCTACTTGGACTGTCTCGTTGGGTCTCAGTGAGAAAGGATGTGCCTACCCCTTCTGGGGCCAGATGCCACAGGGTGGTGTGGTACTCAAGTGGGACTCTCTTCTCCTTAGAGAAGGAGAAGGGGTAACGAGGGAGGGATCTGTAAGAGTAGGACTGGGAAGAGAAGAGGGAGGGAGGTTGTGATTAGGATGTCCTAGTTATCTAGTGGTCCAGACAATAGGAAAGGTTATTTGCTGTAGAGATATAATGACAGCTTCCAATAGACACTTAGGAAAATAATTCACAATCCAAACAAGAAACCAAGGAGATAGATTCTGTCTTCTTTGTTGTTCCATACACGACCCACCACACCTGTGTCTCCTGACTCAAAGACTTCTCTAAGCCAAAAAGCCCTATTGAAATGGATACATCAAGTAGAACTTTAACAATTGGATTGAGTCACTTAGACTTCAGAGTACTTTTAAAGGTGATATTATGTCATAATCACTTTGAATCACACATGAATGATACTTATAAAGTCTTTGTGTGATTTACCTTTTCTTTGCATTATTAATAGCACTTTTAAATAGTAATTTTAATAGTTATTAGATTTAATTTACATTCTAGAAAATGTTATTAAAATGTGTAGAAGGTTTTACTTTCTGTATTTGGATTGATTGGAACATATTTTTCAGTTTATTATTTTAATTATTTTCAAATGAAGGTAGCAGTAAAATCAACACAAAACAGAAGTGCAGCACTCACCTGGATAGGAATGTTATGGATGGCATTAGGCTGGGGCCACTGGTTCACACTGGTCTGCTGCTGGTGAAAAGGTGTGCAAAACTGGGGGAAGGAAGACTCCTGGGAAAACTGCTTGACTTTTTTCTAGAGTGAAAAAAAATTCATCAGTATTTATGTAATGACTATTCTTTAAGGTCAAGCATATCTGTATGAACTCAAATCTCTATAATTATGAAAACTATGCCAGGTTGACAAAGGTTATTTTATTTTTTATATAGAGTGCAATGCAAAAGTGAATAAAGGGGATTGTAGAATTGGAGACATCATTAATTTAGAACTCCAGAAGAAATACATTTTATTGTATGTGAATGGCAAAATAATATGTAAATGCAGAAGTTGAGAGTTGTCAAGGGAATATCTAACATCACGATTTCTCCTTTTTACATTTGGCTCAAGAAGGTTGATGCCTGTATTCTGAAATAGTGATGTTTGCTCTTTCTTTGTTACAGGACAATTTTTTAATGTCTTACAGCATCACTTTTTCAGAAGGCGAGTAGATGAATGCCATGGTTTGTATAGTGAATCTATCTCAGATCTCATCCTGAAATCTCTACCTTTGTTTGGCCATAGCCAGTTGTCTGCAAATAACTGTCTCATTAAGTCAAAACCACATTAGACAAAACCAAACCAAACCAAACCAAACCAAACCCTCAAACACAAACACACAACCAAATCAACCAACCAACCACCACCACCAACAACAAAAAACCCCAAACAACAAAAACAACAAACAAAAAAGAAACAAACAAAAAACAAAAAATCCCAACCCAAAGCGAACACATTTACTTTCAGAGTATTTCCAGTGCACACAGATAAGAATTAAGTAGTTGTGTAGAAGAACATTGCTGTATCTTTGCTGGGTTGTCAGTGTCAGATGGGCACAGAAATGAGAATGGTATCTGAGGGGGACACTCTCAAGAAAGATATGGACATGGTGTGAGAAAAGAGTATTAGATACCTTTTTTGCATTAAAAAAACAGGCTATTTATCTTTTTTTTTTTTAAATATGTGAAACTGTTTTTCTGATAGTCTTAGGATGGATTTTTTTCCCCACATGTATAAGATCAATGATTGTTATCTTTCATTTACTTTTGGAAACTTTTTTATTGTGTAGCTCGCAATTATTTTTTGACACCTTGACAACCTGTAGTTCTAGTGTCAGGGGAACATTTTGGGGTAAGGAAGGTGTAGTGTGGAGGAGTTAAGTAACTGCTGGAGGAGTTCTAGTTGGAAAGGGTTTGCCCAGTTTCAATATTCCCATTCTTTCTGGAACTACACGTTTCTCCTGGAGACTGGGTCTTTGGCCTTAAATTATCTGCCTTTTTTTAGTGATTCAAAGAGAAGCACCTTGATTAATTATGTGACTGAGGTAATGCACAGATATCTCAGAAAAAACAATTAAAATATTTTTCTGTGTTTTAAAATTCTTTGATTTTAGTTAAATTACCTGGATCTTGTTAAAATTTCATATCTCAAAGATTATATTCACATATTATATTATGGTAAGAAATTTTGTCAAAATTTTGTGTCATATATAGGGAAGAAATGATATAATCAAGACAAACTTGCCTGCTGGTTTAGGTTGACCTTTTGTTCCTCAGACTGTACAATTTTCTGTTAAAAACAATGGTTATGTCAGAGAGATATGGACAGAACTGCTGATAATAAAAGATACTTAGTTGAATTAAAACTACTTACTTCGCTGACTTCCTCTGAAGATTCCTAAATGAAAACATGAAAAGGAGGTTTACTCAAACAATATAACAATAATTAAATATATATGATTTTAGTAGAAAGTCAGGGATAATTAAATATTCAGAACCCGGAACTATGATATTAAGTCATGTGGGAATCAAGTAAATTAAATATTTACCAGAACTCTCTAAGTCTCCTTTCTCTTCAACAAAAATAATAGTATAATTAGAATATATTTTAAATGTAACACTTTGTTAATATTACTTTATTCAGACATTTTTATTTCTAGACATGGAATGCATGCATGAAAGTGATCAAAAAAACCAAACAAACAACAACAACAACAACAACAAAACTGAGACCAGTCATGATGTAAATTCATGCTTGTAATCTCAGCATACTCCGTATCTGAAGCAGTAGGATTTACTATGGAATCAGGGTCAACCTGGCTTATAAAATTACTATGAGACCCTGAATCTCTTCCTGAAAAATATGGGAGAGAGAAGCTGGGGGATGGAATGTGATTGGTAGTTAGCTGGGTGAACTAAGCCTCGTGGACAGATATGGCAGCAGGTTTCCAATCTAAGACCACGACTTATATACAGAAAGGCTAAGATCTGTTTCCTGAGATTTTGACTGTGAGGAGCTTAGGCATCACCCAAAGTCATGGGACTCTAGACTGAGATCCCTTTTAAGGCATACTTCACTTTTTCAGTGTTGCTTTTATCCATCGTAGGTGTAGAAAGTATTGACAGCATACATAATATCTGACCCAAACCTTCTTCTGGCTCTACTGAAATGACTCTCAACATTTGATATGAGAACATCATATCAAAGATTTAATAACATTTAGAAATTTTAGCCCTAACCAGAGTTTCTGATTGAGCTACTCGTGGAGTTATGACTTTGACAATTTAAGCCATGGTCAGATAAGTTTTGAGACCCTTTTCTTCCATTGAGTGTTTATATGTGCATCTCCTTGGAATTATCAAGTTATTATAGAACATGATGGTCAAGTCACTATTTCTCAAAAAATAATACAGAAGAAACAATATCTTACCTCACTGGAGGAACTGCTAGCAGAGTCCTTGATAAGTTAATTAAAAATAAAACAAAAGAATTGGTGACAAGAAGACAGATTCATCAACAACATTCTTCAAGAAGCAACATTTGCCTTAACTCCATGCTATATTAATTTTCTACTGGATTACTAATATGCAAGATGAGATGGATAGAGATAATGTGTTAAGTTATGATTCACAGGCATTGATTATTAAGCATATTTGAGGAAATATATGGAAAGGATTCACTTCATCAGGTATGTGAATGAGGTTTGGTAAACATAGAGGAACAGGAAAAAATAAAATTGGTTCAGCTAGATCAAGCAACTAGAATTGAAATGACTAGAAGAAGCATTGTGAAATGTCTGTGGGGGGTCCAGTAATACTTCATAACAAGTATAAATATTGTTAATGATATACAGTTAAAATGAATAAAAGTTTCCCATCATTTTATCTGTGGTTTTCTAATTTACAAAAACTTAGGCACATTGCTCCTACAATATTATGTATGAAATTAGAGTAAACTCATTTACCTTAGGGAGACGTATACTAACACTTTGTCATTCCTTTGTGGGTTTATATTGAAATAACCCTTCCAAATTATAGCTTCAAAACGAAACACAGCTCTCCTTGTGCGACCTTTTCATATTATTGCATAATTGATAATTAAGATTATGAAAATGACCATTTGAAGTTAAATGTTGAAAAAAATGATAATCATCTTGACAAATCAGCAGCACAGACATTAATTAACAAATTTACCTGAGTTGTTTGGAAGAACATATTATTGTCATGCTTAGACTTCTGAAAATAAATAAATGACATTAATTTTATAGACATACAAATTGAAAAGCATTTTAAAATATATTTAATATAAGAAGCTATGACTTACTCTTGGGTAGATGCTGGCAGGTGATTCCTTGGAAAAATAATAATTAATATTGATTACTTGTAAAATCTTTTACTCATACTATCAAAATAAGTATTGACGAATAGTGACTAATACATAAGTTTTACAGAAATGACTTTTGAAATGACAACAGGAAGCAGGAAGAAACATTTTTTAGTTTTTCTTCTTCATTTTTTTTTTAAAAAATATTTCTTTGATGTTTAAATAAAGTCACGGCAGGAAAACATAGCCATGTTAGGTGCCATTGAACTGGAAATCTGTTATTGAAGCATGGGAAGAAGAGAAAAGCAGAAGTGTGTCTGTGCTCAACACTCCAGCAGTTGATGTAACAGGGTAAAATCATGATTAGCAACACAATCAGATTCCTGCACTAACATCAGAATCACTGAAGTATGACACCATCAGCATGGAGAAAAGTACCTACGTCTGATGCTGCTGTATGCTTTGGTTTATTTTCCCCATAATTTTTATTTCAATGGATAAGCGTTGATTTTTTCCCTGTGGTTTTATAGTGGCGTTATTGCTATTCATAAAATCTGAGTGAGCAAAGATATATCATTACTAATAGGTAGCAGAATTAGTCTTCATAATAAAGTCTCTTACCTCACTGGAGGACTTATCCTTTATCTCCTGTATAAATTAAAATAAGCACAAAGGTAACTTTTATGGCTTATTTAAAATGACAATGTGTGTCTCTTTTTCTACTGCTTAAGACAATGAAATTTAAAACAAAAGCTGAGACAGGTAAAGGTACTTGTGAAGCATGATGTCCTGAATACATACCCTAGGGCCTTGGGGTAGAAGGCAATGCCTTCCAACTCCTACAAACTGTTCCCTAGCTTCCTCATCTCACACACACACACACACACACACACACACACACATGAATTAATAATAATGGTCTGGCTAAAAGAAAACCAGTTTCTTAGATAAATTTTTAGCAAAAGGTCTTTCTTTGAACAGTTATCTAAGTCTCAAACATCAGTGTGGAACAACTCAGATGCAGTGGTTTGGAAGAACTTGAGCTAGTGTTTGCTAGTTATACCAAATACACTTTCAGCTGGAGGACTGTTATTATTTAGAAAAAATTGCTTAGACTAATAATAAAAATAAAGAGTACTGTCGTATAATATTTCCAAATCATAATGTTTTTCTGAATAAATTGGCTTCTTTATTTTAGATTTAGAGTTTAGGTTCAGAATAAAAGTAAAATTATTAGTACTATGATATATGTAGACTGTTCTATAAACTGTGAAAAGAAAGTGTTTTAAAATGTATTAGATATTATGTGCTTGGCATTATGTGACATTATTATTGTCCCTTTACTAGTTTTACTTTTTGGTAAATAGGCTACTTTCAAATACAAGCTTACTAATACTTATACTCCATTCATGTCCATTTTTATATTCATGTGTGTGCGTGTGTGTGCATGTGTGTGTATCTGTGTTTGGGCAGGGACATGCATTTATATGTGATCTGAGTATCAGTGCCTGAGGCTTACATTAGGCATCTTCCCTGGTATCATCTTACCTTATACACTGGGACAAGATTTCCCTGTTGAATTCAGAGTTCCCTGATATGCATTAGTCTAGCGAGCCTACTTGTTCTGAAATTCACTCTCTCGTTGTCTTTGCTTTTCAAATGCTTGAATTCTAGGCTGGCAGCTGAGCTTCCCACAGGAGGGTTTATATGGGTCCTGGGACTCCAAATTCCATTTTTGTCCTTGTGTGCCAAGTGCTTTATCTCCTGAGCCATTTTGCTGTTTATGTCCTCATTGTATTTTGTAGTTTTTTAAAAATAAAAATGAGAAAATTCTCTCTATTCCTTGACAACTGACTTTGTTAGTCCAAATGATGGTGATGGATTTTCCTTATACTTCCAGAACACATTGCCAGAAGAAATAGTTCTTCCAGGTAGAGCTAACTAACCTTACAACATATTATTGAAGGAAAGCATGTCCTTTCTCCCATTTTCTACACTCTCTGCATCTTCTTAGTGTTGACAATTTGTAGCACTCCTGTCCACCCTGGAGAATCACATAAGGGCAGGCTAATACTATCAATGATACATATTCCAAGGTAACAGGCTCAATCCCTATCCATTGCCAGTGCCTGCAACTTTTGCATATGGTAAAAGATTCACTCTTCTTATAACTCAAAAATAAAGGCATAGCATCACGTGGTCCTGCGCACTTACGTGCTTTGCCAGAGCAACAGCCACCAGGCAGGCGAAGATGAAGAACTTCATGGTTATTTGTTCCTATAGAAATGTAGAAAATTAATAATTCATCCTATCGTTGAAACTGCAACACATTTATTTATTATTATATATTTAAATGGTAAAAGTAATGAAGATCAATAAAATATGATATCTTGGGGAATTTTATGACTACATATAGAACTATCACAATTTATTTTGAGCCCTTTCTTTTGCCAACAGGGCATACTTTAAAGCCAATTGCTAAAATGTGAATAATTCATTCAGAGACTATCATCAATTTCTAAAAGTAATCTCAACAGGTGGACATTTTACAAAGAATGATTATTAGGAGGGTGAAATATAACAGAAACTCTGAAATTAGTTTTTAGGTAAACTAAGGCATAACACCTGTTCTCTAACAAAGAAAAATAGAATAGAAAATGAGACCTGTCTGAGAGTCAGGGTCTTAAACATTCTGGCTATCCTATAGCTAGAAGCCTGAAACTGAACCAAGCCACAGAATATGAGCAGTCTTCACCTAATATGTGTCTTGAGTGGAACCTGAGTCTACTGTCTCTGAGATCACACTCAGCTAGAGCGATCCCTAACATTACAGCCATTGACAAGTCTCCAATGTTCTCTGACAGCCAATTTCTTCTCTCTGGTTAACCAAATTAAAAATTGCATTAAATTATTCTAATGTCTAATGTACATATTTTTATAGCTTATTTTTAAAAGAATATATTCTGAATATATTAGTTACTTCTTAACTAGGCACTTTCATAGCTCAGTAGAAAAGTGCATTTCACATAGCTATGTTTATTAAGCAGTTGCTATGTGGGAGTCACCGTGCAGCTAGACATTTTATAGTATCACCTGGAGTCTTTAGAATAATTTTTAGTGATAGCTGGCATGTAATTTTTCTTCAATATCTAGTTGAAGAAAATTCTGTAAAGCCCAAAAGCAAAGTAAATGGTTGTTAGATTTTTTTAAAGCCACATCATCTTATTTGGTTCTGAATTTAGAATACGACCTCAAGATACAGTGTCATAATAAACCTTTTAGAGTCAACATTTCAACTACTAAAAAGTAAAAGAAGATAAATGACAAATTTGTATAAATTTAAAATAGCTCAAGCCATGTATTTTTAACTATATCTTGATTTTTATTTTGCTGGAGAGAATTAACAGGGTTTGAAAATTTTTTTTAGTATATGCTATAAAAGAAAATATATGAAACATTACCTTGTTCCCCAAGTGGAAGACCAGAGGAATAGGTAGATGATGATCTGCAATGGATAGTTTCCATACTATTTAAGTCATGTTCTATTATCATATGCTAATTCTGTGGTTTCAAATACCTAAAAAGACATTTTAATTCTAAGAAAGGACTAGGATTAGGAATTATCTTTCTATGCGTTGTTCCACAGATTCCAGGGAGTCCTTAAACAGTTTGATTGAGAACATGATAATGGGAGATGTGTGATGGTTAATTGTATTTGGGGGAAGGGAGACTAACCTGTTCTGTGAACTTATTCTCTAATTCTTGTGTTTTCAAAACATTCCTCCTTCATTATTAGATTGTGAAGAGTAGGCATTTGTTATCTCATTTCCAGTTTTTAAAGTTTAGTTCATTATTTTATTTCATGTGTATATGTGTAGCCCTGAGTGCAAGTATGTGTACAATGTGTGTGCATGAGCCTTCAAAGTCCAGAAAAGTGATTTGGGTTCACTGGAGCTAGAGTTTACAAGTAACTGTGAGTTCTGTTAAACAAACCAGGGCCCTCTGCAGAAGCAAGAAGGACTCTTTTTCTTTTTTTGTTAAATTCTCTCATACACCACTACCATAGTTTCCTCTCCTTTCACTCCTCCCATCCCCTACCCCACTCCACCCCACCCTCTCCCCCAAGAACCACTCTATTCCATTTTCCTTCAGAAATGAACAGGTACCCCAGGGATATCAACAGAATATGGCATAACAATTTACAATAGGACTAGGCACAAACTCTTATATCAGGATGAGGAAACCTAGTGGAAGGAGGGTCCCAAAACGTGTAAAAGGGTCAGACACACCCCACTCATAAATAGAGCCTTTTCTCCAATCCCATAGTTTCATTTATTGATACAATATTGATGCAGTCATACTCTTACTTGAGAATACTGTGAAGTTTGTGTTTCTGAGACTCCTCATCTACTCTGATTAAGAATTCCCTTTCTTGGAATTCTCTCAGAGAATGGTAAATATTTATATGTCACTTAAGATCAGTTTAAAAATTTCACAGAGCTATAAAATAGCCCACAAATATACAACAGCAATTCCTTCTATTTCCTCAAGTCTTTCTTTGTATACTTAGTTAAAAGAATATACAAAATTATGTCCAGTGTATGTTGATACATGGGTATTGATTTAACAAACCATTAAATATATTCTGGGAATTCTGCACACACTGAATGAAGCCACAAGCAAAAAATTTAGGCTTCATGAGGTAAATACTACAACAGGAAGGGAGACATAAAAACACACGTTTTATTCCCATTAGGTTTGATCATGATATGTTCTAAGAAGAAAACTGACTTGGAATAAAGAGATAGAAATTTTTTGGCGAGATGGGTTCTAGTGGAAATGTGCCCAAAAAGGCCTTCCACAGCAGAATATCAGCTGGAAAATGGAAGAGATTCAAACAGGTAGATAGCTGACAAAGAGGACTCGTTCAGGCCTTGAAATAAGATCACAGCTGAATCTTTTAAAACAACTAACAGAATGATGGGTGTTGTGTAGACATGAGTAAAAGTCCTGGGCCTGAATTCAGAAGAGCTAATATGATTAGAAAATGCAATTATGCTAGGACTCTCCTAAGACTTATCAGGGTTTTCATTATGAAATTGCAATTCTCTATCTGAGAGCATACCAGAAAATAAATACACTTGATTTAATAACTAAAAGAATGTCACAGCATATAACACACACTTTGGAGATATCACCCAAGAAGAACAGTGATCACTGAAAGATTAGGAAGAAGTCAAACAGGTGATAGAGTATAAGCCAATTAAAAATATATATGCTTCTATAACAACCACATTCCCTCAACTCATGATCTTGAAAATGTTTACTAATACCAAGAGAAAGAGAAAAAGTCCCTAAGGTAGGGGTTGATTATTTAGGGTAGACAGTGGTGATATCAGGGAAGGCCCAAATCGCAAATTCACATACAGGGCTGAAGCAAAGAAATGATAACAGCACACAAGCACTTAAGAAGGAGTTCTGAAAGTCCACCCAGTGCTGTGCCATTTTTCCAAGGCTTGATTATGATGATGAAATGTTGACACATTTCATGGAGTTTTGGGAACAACATTAGATATGAATAGAGCTCAAAGAAGGCTGGAAAGAGGCCATGGTGGCACTAGCCAGGATAGCATGCCTGTCTAATCCATAGGGCATTGTTTGGATTCTTAGAAAAGTGTTGCTTCATTAATGGACTGAATTTCACTCAAAACAAAACAGTTCCCTGTTCCTCATTGCTTAATAAGGCTGGAAACTAGACTATACTTGGTAAAATTGTTTCAAATGCCTTCATTGTGATTCAGATCTGACCCCAAACCATATTGAGGTTAAAAACATGTGGTTTCTCACAAATGGTGAATTTACATTGTCTACAAAGTAATATAGTCACTAGCTATGGAATAAAAATAGAACTATGGCTCACCATGGAGTATGGTAGTTAGTAAAGAAACCCAGAATCAGATAAATGATGGGATCTTTGAACAAGAAAATGAAATACACACTTTCACAGGTGCAGCTGTGTGTCTGTATCTCTAGTTACTTCAAGTCCCTGGGAGAGTTATTATCAGTTATCCTGACAACTAAATCACAAAATACATTTCAAGAAATCCCCTGAGAACTGGGGATCACTCATTGGTGAAGTGCTTGCCTTGCATGTATGTGCTCCTATGTTCAATCTCCAAACAACAAAACAAAAACTACAGAACAATATACTTCAATAAATTTGACTCAAAGTCAACAAAACCAAAATGAACTATAAATATTTATTATGCTATGTTTTGTATACACTGGATATATATATATATATATATATATATATATATA
>JADRCD010209469.1:0-11326 GCA_019843815.1 Montemys delectorum | reverse complement strand
TCCCTATAGTAAGGATGGGGCGATATATGCACATCCAAAACAAAAAACAAACAAACAAAAAAACCTGTAAGTTTATACCAAGATCCATTTAATACAGAGGAGGACAAATGAATACCGAAGGGAGAAAACAAAAGTTACTTAGGAAGCGGGCACAATAAAACACCATGCTATAAAGAGGCAGCTCGAATAAGCAAGAGGAGAGGGAACCAGCGAAGCCTCTGTTTCAAATAAAGCTGTGATCCCTCAGCCCTGATTCTGTATTCCCAGTCATGTCTGAGCCAGGGCCTGCCAAAATTAGTCAGGAGTTGTGGCTGCAGTGTGGGAAGAAGATTCTGAGTCCAGGGATGCTCTGGGGTGGGAGGGATAGGAAGCAGGGTCTGGTGCAGTAAGTTCTTCAGAGTAATACCGATTCTAAGAAAAGCAAGTTTAAGAATTAAAATGTGTACATAGGTACAAGGCCACGCCTCTGAGCATCAGCTGGTTTTATTAGTCAAGTTAGAGAGCTGAAGTTTCCTGGGGGTTGGGGCAGGGGCTGGCATGCAGAAGGAAAAATTGCTGCACCAGCTTCACTGAGCTCAAAGTTTGGTTCTGGAAGCAAGCCTCTTCACAATAGTGCCAATTATGTGATTCAGCCATACGTCAAAACAGGAGAAACCAGGAGAGGCTGCAGGGCTCTCTTACTGGGTCTGAACTTGTTTTTTATACTCCAGAGATGGCAAATGACTTCCATTTTCCTGGCGTGGGAGACAGTTCCACGTCTTCTCATTTTTATTGATGTCGTTACCTTGTTCACTAACTCTAGGCTCTGGAATTGTCCCACAATGCCCGTTTTATCCACAGTCCAGCTTAGTAGCATGGCCTTGGCAGTCCTCGTCCCAATTCTCATCTTTCCACAAAGGTCCTGATACTTTATTTGCAAAGCTTTCTTCTTTCTTGAATGAATGTTGCCCTTTTCTGTGGCTAAAAATTCACTAGTGCATTGGACCAACCCTTTTCTTCTTACTGGAGGTAGGGATGTGTGGTGGTTCAATTGATAAAGGTCCCCATACTCTCTGAAGCTTAGATACCTGGTCCCAAGTTAATTCAGTCTGGTGAAACTTAGGAGGTGTGGCTTTGCTGGAGGAAGTGTGTCAGTCAGGATGGGCTTTCAGGGTTCAAGGACTCAAACCGTTTCCAGTTTGACCTGTCGTTTCCTGTTTATAGTTTAAGTTCTAAGCTCTCCAGAGGATCGTTGCCTTGGATTCGCCCACCCTTCTGCCTCTTACAGTCTTTCTGCCTCCTCTCCTGTGGACTTTGATGAAGGCCTCCCATTTAGGCCTTCGTGCTCCAAAGTCTCACTCTCTGCACGTCGTCCAGTTGTGGGTCCCTGGGCTAATTACCATTCTACAGCAAGAAGAAACCTCTCTGATGAGAGCAGGGCTGATAAGCTTATCACCTCACAGACTGCCACACAGCTTGCAAAAGTCGATCTGAGACAAAATTCCAACACGGAGGAAGTGGACACAAAGTCCCACCCCTAGCCAAGAAAATATTTATTATTGATAAATCAGTTTTGTACAATGAAACAACGCCAGGTACATCAACCCTAACACAAGACAGGCAGGGCCCACGCCAGAAGCAGCTGGCTAACACAAAATGGACTCTATATTTTTGTATACTATTTTTGTTTGTTTGTTTTTGTCTGTTTGTTTGGGGTATTGTTTTTTGTTGGTTTTTTGTATTTTTGAGAGCTAGAGAAGATGAAGTTGGATGGCTATGTGGCTGAAGACGATCTAGGATTGGGTTCAGGGTGGGGAAAAAATATGACCAAAATACATTGTGTGAAAAAATTAAATGTGAGTGAGCTCTCACCTTGATGCCATGCTTCCTGGCCATGATCAGAATGGACTCTCACCCCTCTGGAACCATTCCCAAATAAATTCTTCCTTCTATAAGTCTCTTTAGCCCAAGTGTTCTACCACAGCCATAGGAAGTTAGCTGATACAGGATTCCTCCACGTCTGGATTCAGGGAGTCTGACTTTAAGGAAGGAGTGTATTATATAGGAGTCACAGACATAGAAGAAATAAATAAAAAAAAAAGAGTCAGAAACGGGCTGAGAAGGCATTTCTCGGTCAATC
This sequence comes from Montemys delectorum, assembly GCA_019843815.1. Taxonomy (NCBI): domain Eukaryota; kingdom Metazoa; phylum Chordata; class Mammalia; order Rodentia; family Muridae; genus Montemys; species Montemys delectorum. The sequence goes on along the minus strand of JADRCD010209469.1, from coordinate 9,207 downwards.
CTGAGGAACAGTCAGAACTGGAATGAAGGAAAAGGGGCAGGAAGGACTTTGACTACACTAGCACTTGAGTTTTGACTCTTCTGCCTTAGCTCCACAGAAGCAAAAATATCTATGTGAGTATTTTCTGGCTTTAATAATACATGAAGTATTGATTTCAATTAATATTTACTGAGTGCTCATAGTCTGTGTCAGGAAATGTTAGGGGCATCTAATATAGCAAGCCATGCTGTCTTCAGAATGTAACTGTGACTTATGTGTAGGTATATAAGCAAAGGCTTACTTGTGATAAACAGCAATGTGGAAGTAAGCCAAATAAACCCTTTTCTCCCCAACTTGCTTGATGGTCATGATGTTTGTGCAGGAATAGAAACCCTAACTAAGACAAATGTGTTATTGGGAGAGGATGGCAGAGAAAGCTTACTTATCTTATGGATAAGAATAAATACATAGAACCAAAGGAGAGCACAGAATCCCAATATTCCCTTTGAGGGCACCACCCAGTGACCAGAACACCTTCTACTCTGCCATATCTCATAAATTTCCATTACCTCTCAATACTGCCAAATGGAAGACTGAGCTTTAAGTACATTACTCACTGAATCACCTCTATGATCCAAAATATAGCAATCCTAATGGCATAAAATTAATTTTTCTATATCTATAAAACCTTATCACCAGATTAGGTCATATGATGAGGAGGTAGGAACTTCAACATGAAATTTGAAAGAAAACTCGATGCATAACCAGGGACATTCGGTACCAAAGGTAAAGGCCAATGTCAGACCATCAAATGTATCACAGATTTTCCATTTTATTCATTATTACACCCAAATAGCTTATGCATAAAAAAAAATAAGAAGAAAACAAAACAACAGAACTCATCATATTTAGACTGTATAACAAAGCCATTGAAATCAGAATTTGAGTGGCAGGGTCCAAGAATTGGATATTTTATTGTTATTTCCTGTGTGTCGTGATCTGAATTTAAGATGTCCCCCCAGGCTCATGCTTTCAGTGCCTGGCTTGGGTTGATGGCGCTATACTGAAGCCTGTGGAGCCTTTAGGACATAGGGACTGGGGCGGTGATCATACAGAAGTAGGTCAAAGATGAGAGGCCTTTGAAGGCTATGCCTTGCCTTTGTTCTGATCGTCTCTACTTCCCATCTGGAATCACGTGAACAAGTCAAAGCAGCAAGTTCCTGCTCCACAGCCTGAGTCACTCTACCATGCCATCTCTGCTTGTAAGGTGCCACAGTCCCTGGGAAACCATGAAGAAGCAACATAAAGCTTTCCTCCCATCTATTGTTCTCTCAAATGTTCTGTTACAGCCAAGAAAACGGTAACTAATACACTAACTTATTTTAATGCAGACATGGAGCTGATAATCTGTCATCAGTCTGAGTCAAAGGCATGGGTACTACATGGAAGGAGAAAGGGAGGTATTACAAAATACTTGTGGAAGGTTGGGACTGTGCCCCTAAGAAGGCTAGAGACAGGAGGTGAGTCAGCATCAAAAGGCAGCAAAAGAGTTGAAAAGGTAAAGGCCTACTGCTTCTTAGTCCTGGAAGGGGAATTTCGATGACAATGGGAGGCAACTGACCAATGGCCAGACTCAGAGATTATTTGCATTTCTGTTCAAGTGTGTGCTGGTACATATTCTACCTTTTTTCTGTTGTCTTTAAGTACACCAGGACTCAGCCAGCTTGCATACCAAAATCAGGAGATAAACAAAGATGATTAAGTAGGCAAAATATGAAGATGCCTGGTACCCATTTTCAGAAGATATGTGTTGTTCAAAATTTCAGAATTTTAAAATAGATACATTAGAGAGCATTTACTTCACAAAATAGTTTTCAGTGGGATCGTCAAAACAGCCCATTTCCCCTGGGATGCTGGTTTTATTTGCCAGAAATTGTTTCACACAATTGTTTTCTATACACACATCTGGCAAGAATCGTGAACTAAGATTTTAGGAACAATAGTTCTTTTTTGACAACAGTTTTTGAACTTAAATATAATACAATCATGTACCTTTTTAGACTTGGTTGTTTCATGTGTAATATGAGAATCATACCATAATTCCTGACCAGTTAGTATTTTAAAAACAAATAAATAACATGTGTGATAGTAATTAGAAAATGCTAAAGCATTTTAACAAGATATATTTAAGGGAACCATTCATTAGGCTAAGTTGATTTGAGATGTCATGATGTCATTGACATTTAGCTCCTGGTATTAGATGTAATAGGATGGAAATGCATTTTCAGCTAATGGCTTTGGGAAGGATGCTTAGCTATATGCGGTTTTCTCCGCCTTAGGAAGGGGATTCTCTGCCATTGCCCCAGAAAAAGAGAAAAAAGGGTTTCAGCAAAGACTACTGGCAGAGCAGAATCCTGAGACTGGAGTAGGAACTGCAGACATATCAAAGGCCTTCCCACAATAGCAAGTAAGACCAGCAGCTGGCTTCTTACACAATGTAGAAGGCAAGCCAGGGCTTCCTTCAGAAGCCCAGTTCACATGGGAGCTTGGGCATTTACAGATGGAAAACATAAATTATTCATAAGAGTCTCCGAATGGGAAGCAGTCAGCAGAATAAAAATTGTCTACCATGAGTGTACAGAGGTGGGATATGGACAAAGGTGCATTGCTGCCTGCTCCAGAGAACCTGACAATGCTGTTGGTGTCCTAAGAAAAAGTTAGCTCATCCTATACGAAGCAGGACCAAGATGTGGTACACTAATCTCTCCTGAACAGAATTTATAGTTATATACTCATAAGTTTAATCTACTTTGTAATAAAATACATATGTTACTAAGAATTAATTTTTAATCATTGAGTTTGGGCTAAATCATTAAGTGTCATATTAACAAATTCTCTCAGATCTGATCCACATGGACTAGTCTCCAGTAGCCCTCTAAGACAAGCTGCTGTTGAGAATACAAGTGAGGACTAGCCCTCCTGAGCAGATGCTTTAGGGAACAAAGTCTTTCTCTTTTCTAAAACAATAGTATTGACTCACATGTAGCTAAGCAGGGAAATTGTCTTCTGAAATTCAAAGCATTTGATTTTCTGCTTGCCTAGGAAGTATCTGTACAGAATGTCTTGAAAGTCAAGGTAAATGAACTGTCAAACCAACTTCTGTTTCTCTAAGCAGGAGACAACATATAATTGGAAGGTCTCCTGTGAACCTGCCTAAGAGTTTTAAGATGCCATATACATTTTTAGAGGGCATTTCTATGTCATCTCTTGTTTGCATCCATTCTCACCAGCACTGAATCCCATTCTATAGACACCCTCGTTACAATGATCATGCTTGATAACATTACCCCAGACATGAAGATGGTGGGACTAATGATACGATTCGTGGCATTTGACTAGGGATTTTGGAATTGTTCTATGTCTCTTTTTGAACAGAGAACTCCTTTGTACAGAGAACCAAGCTTGTGTGGTGGCTCAGTGGGTAAGAGCACCTGCCACATAAGCCCGGTGATGTGACTCTGATCCCTGGAACTTAGGGAAAGGTAGAAGGAGAGAATCAACTCTACGAATTTGTTATATGTCTTCTAGACATGTCTCACAGAACGGAAGGTGTACATACACAATATTTAATAATAATTAATACTATAAAATATGGATAACTTAGAGAAGAAAGGGTTCATTTCAGTTTACAGTTCTAGAGAGATAGAGCCCGTCATGATGAGGAAAAACATGGCAATAAATGCAGGTAGACCAGGCACAGCAACAGGAACAGAAAGTTAGCTGATCACATTTTCAGCCCAACTCAGTGACCAGAGAGAGGGAGAATGGCATGTGGAGCCAAGCTATGAAACAACTTTAAGAAAGATAAAGCCAGGCAAGGGTGACGTTCTCAGGTACCAGCTGAGTATGGGAGTAAAGCAGTCAGTATCAATATGAAGTTGCAGATCCACAGTCACATCAAGACTGATGTCTTAGTGACATACTTCCCCCATCCAGGCTCCACCCTATAAAGGTGACCTCACAAGCAGTGACATCAGCTGGGGACTAAGAGTTTTAGTCATAAGCCTACAAGAACACATCGCATTAAGACCACAGCAATATGTTCATGGCACATGCCGGTTTATACATGCCTCTGGCCCTGTTTGCTCTGACTCTCAAGCTTCCAGTGTAAACATCTCATCATTACTGGGAAAACCAAGGTACCTGAGTGCCATTCCAGATGTATTCACAACATGCATTCATTAAATGATGCTCTGCTTCTTCTAAGCTAGATGTGGCTACTTTTCTTCTTTCTGAGGGCTCAACCGTAGACCCTTTCCTGAGATGATCTGGCTAGGAGCCCAAAGAGGGCAACAGTATCCTGTGTGCTCTCTGGTCTACCTTTACAACTCTTTACATGGTGGATTTGGCCAGTATTGAGAACTTGGAGTTTCCTGTTAGAGCTCTCAGGGAGATGTTATTGTTAGTGAAAGGAGACTCAGCTATCCACATCTGGGCCTCCATTGTGGTCATTGCCCAGAGAACATCAGTATCTTTTCTTCCTCTTGTTCAACTGAGAGGTTATTCCCTCAACCAGAAGCTTGATGTACTTTACGTTGACAGCTTGGAATGTAATGACTTTTAAACATATGGGCAGTTTTGTTTTTACTATAGTTCACATAATTCTATGTGATGTCACAATTCTTGTTACCATTTATGTACAATTGGCGTAACATCAAGCTTCATGGCAGGTCTCAATGTCACTGAACCCACTGAGCTGTCAGTCTCTTGACAGCAACTCAGCTCGGCCACAAGGAAGACCAAAGCAGTTGAGACCAGAGTCTCATTTTAATAAATGCAAATCGTAGGGCCCAAGTAAAACCCGTGTGGCAAACATTTACTGGGATACAATTATGACAAACATCTAGCTTCAAACTGGCTACAGACTATGAGATTTGCTCTTATTGCTGATTTCATAGATACACATAGTAAGTAACCAAAAGGTGGTTCTTGTCTTGAGAACTCTCCAACTAAAAGTTAGAATGAATCTTTTCTGCCTCAGTGTTCATTCAAGTTACCCCAGACAGCTGAGATCCCTTTTAGTAGCAGGCAGCCTACCATTCCATCATTTCTGATGCCCTTACATGCTGTCAGCTTTCTTCCAGATATGGTGCCATTTGAGAATTCTGAATGGGGGACCATTCTAAATACATGCATTCGTCATTTTTTTCAGTTGAATTCTCTTCCTACAGGTCATGACTAGCTTGAGCTACTGTACTCTGTGCTGGCCTCTTCTCCATGCTGTGCCTTATGATACTAAGTGTGGGCCTGGTTGGTACATCACTGCAGATTCACCTGTCCTCTTGCATCTTACTGAAATTACAGCCAGTGTGTAAACAGTTTGCTGGAAAGTACACCCATCCTGATGTTGCTATGGACGTGCAACTTCATATTAATGCTGAATCTTTACTTCTGGCTTTGTTTGTTTGTTTGTTTGTTACAAGACAGGGTTTCTCTGTGTAACAACCTTGGCTACCCTAGAACTTGCTTTGATGACAAGGCTAGCCCACAAACTTACAGAGATCTCCCTGCCTCTGCTTCCTGGGTGCTGGGATTCAAAGCATGTACCAGCACACCTGGCTGAATACATTTTAATACGCAGCTACTTTATGAGGATGTCAGCCTTGCCCAGCTTCATGTTTCAATTTCTTACATTTCTATTTTAAGATGCTGTAAAGTGGCAAAAGGAAACTTGCTTTAATCACCACTTTTAAGTTTTGATTTTCTTAATTTCTCCAGAGGAGGAACAGCTATCACAATTTATAGTAAGAAATGTATATTTGAATACATTAAGAGCTCACAGAGATAGCAGTGTGTGAGCTTCAGAGTGAAAATATTTGGATTTGAATTTTGACTAGCCACTTACTAGCCTCCTGTTTATGACTTAGTTGTTTATCCTACTGTGCCTCAGTTTCCTTGTGTATGTGGGATTGACAAGAGGAGGGTCTGTCTAGATCTTATGGAACTTTGTGTAGATGTCACTCAAGATGTCAAAAGGGTTGTAGTCTAGGCATGTTAGCAGTACCCAGGACTTGACACCTTTTAATAATATCTTTTAAGTGTGCAATATGGTATTTATTTGCATGATCTTGATGAAAATGGATCTGCTTTTGAAAGTTTACCATAGTGTGACCTATGTGCTTGGAGTATAGCTGATGATAAGAAATATTCCTTTTTTGATGGAGCTTTTCTTAATCAATCCATTACTTGGGTGAGAGGAAGTTCTGTTTTGTGGTACTGCCAATGCCTTATGCACAATTTTCATATCTGATGTGGAAACAGCACAAAACTGGTAAAAGAATGTCTAAGCAAGCATATTGCTGCCTCAGCATGATTAAGATTTATTGGACATTTAATGCCTGTGTTATATGTGCACAAAGACTGTTTATGACCTTGGATCAAGAGAACAAGTATTCCTAGATCACTTATTGCCATACCCAAGGCTGCTTAGCATCTGATAGAAACACTATAAAAGTGTACATTGCCTAGATACATAATCACTGATGATAAGAATTTGACTAACTGAGAAATAAGCCATGCGTAGTTATCTTCTTTACCTACATTCCCATTTCAACATTTTGCATAAAAAGTTAAAAGAAAATGAAATTGATATAAATCTATGACCTCTAAAGTCAATTATTTCCATAAAACATACTGTGAATGGTAAACTTCTAATATGATTTTTTTCTAAACTTGACCATGTTTACTCATGTATGGTATGGAATCCTTGCTGATAGCATTTGGCAGGACAAGTTATTATAACATTGATACCTGTGGGTGTCCCCTATCCCCTAGCTAGCTTGCCTATTGTTGCCTATTTTTACTATTCATTGTCAAAGCTGGCCCCTAACTGAGAGTCTTGCCTCACTGTCTCATTTCTGTTCTAAGGTTGGGCTTCAATGAGACTCTGATCACACATAACCTCTGAATTGTCCTTGGAATAGGCCTCGCATAGGATCACTTGTTTCAGGTGTCTTTCCTGGTCACCATGGAGCATATTTCCTTAGGTTACGTAGCACACATGGTCTAGTCCTACTCAAGCTCACTATATGTAACCTGTAACCCTGGAAAAATCCATGTGCCCCTGCTCCAATTCCCAAAGGTACAGCTTCACTAGAGCGCATCCAGAAGGAGGAGGTCAGGCTTCTCTCTCTCTCTCTCTCTCTCTCCCTCCCTCCCTCCCTCCCCTGCTTCCTTCCTTCCTTTCTTTCTTTAACTTATTAAGGGCTCAAACATTGGATCTGTCTACTGGGCAACACTTCCTACTTATTCTTCCAAACTGAACCATAAAGAAGACCAAAAAAAAAAAAAAAAAAAAGAAAGAAAGAAAGAAAGAAAATCACTTCTGGCTGGGATATTGGAAAGGCCTTTGTAAAAGAGAACACAGCTAAAGGAACAGCAAAGGGAACAGAGGAGTGGCTTTAGGGACATGGTGAGTCATGGGTCTGCAGAACACACAGAGTAATTCTGCAGAGTAGTTTTTATAGTTCTGGGATCCATCATTTCTTCATATCTAAAGTCAGGCTGTTGGGCTGCATTCTCTTGGCACATTTTACCCAGTAATGTCACAAACCAGTGACCCCACAAATAGGTGGGATTTAGAAAGGGAGAGATAAGGAACATTAGGGAAAGGCAGAAGAGTATGCTCAAAGGATGTTTAAGAAATGGTAAGTAACCTGTGGACAGATTACTGAATTGTACAGGAAGAACAATCCATAGAGGAAAGAAACTAAAGTAATAGACTTTATTTTGAGAAAGGATGTGGTTGCTGTCCTTGGCTTTCTGGAATCAAGAATGCACATCACTGAATATTTAGACATGAATTGGAAGGAATCACTACTTTGTAAGACCTTTAAAATATCAAAAGAGGTTGGTGCAATGCCCTTCAAAATGGAGATTTTAGGTTAAAGGCTAGCTGACACAAAAGCGACAAGCTAAGGAATCATACATGCAAATAACCTCATAGAACATTTTAATTCATTAAAGATAATTAGATTAACGTATGATTTTCATTATTGCGGCTACACTGGTCAGTTACTGTGGACCTCAGTGCTAATTTTCACATTTTCTTCCTCTCTCCTGATGAGCAGAGTCAAATACAATGTGATTATGTTATCTTAGTCTTAGAAAAGGCAGTTTATGCTTTAATTATTGAGACAAAAACATATCAGTTGTAAAAAGGAGTCTCAAAGGATGTTAGTAATAAAAAGCAACATAGGTCACAGGAGAAAATATAAAACAAGTAACACCCACTGCATCCTTCACAGGATTTAAAATCTATTAGGGAAATCAGATGGATATAGATATTCACAGTCAAGATTAGTAATAGAAGAATGGAGTGACTCAGAGAGAGATTATAGGATCTGAAGAGTAGAAGAAAGTATTGTGAAAGATAAGAATTTTAGAGTTACTGGTCGACACACAGGATACTTGGTAACATTAGAATATTAATGAAGTAATAAACAGTTTTAGTATAAGTTGTTCTGTTACATTAAAAGATACTTAAACATTTTTACTTATTTGAAATTAAAATTTTAGTTGACGTCTTGCAACTTATTTGGCAACTTTAATCAAGGGACTGTTATGATCAACATTCTGACTATCTCATAAAAAGTCTTTAGAAAAATAGAGTTGTCAATGAGGGTACATTCTGCTAGAGTGAAAGCTGTCATTTTCAAAGGGGTGGCAAGTTAAATGGATAGGCTGTGCTGGGGACACATGGCGGACAAAGGTGATTATAGGGAATTTGCCAATTAATTACACGGAAATTTAAAACCAATGTGTCCAGTGAGCTGTGGGCTAAAGATATGAAAGCGAGGTAGATATGATCTTTATAAAAGTACATGGACAATTAATGCTCAAGGAAATATTAACAGTAATCTTGCTCCTCATTTACTGATGAAGAAAGGCAGCTAAAGTCACAGAAGGCTTTGATCTGCCGATGCTTGAGCCAGTGTTCTTTCCGCTTCATTATGCTTGTCAGATTTTTTTTTTCCTATTTCTCAAACTAGTAGTCCCAAACCAAACCAATGACCAACGGGCAAAATACTGAGACCTAGTGGTGACAGAGGTAGTGAGGTTCCTTTCCAGATTCCATAAGCAATCACTCAAAGCACCTTGGACAACTTTGGAAACCCTCCGTAAGGACTCGGCTCTCCCTGCGACTCAGCTTCTTTCATTAGCCACTGG
>JADRCD010209467.1:2387-39778 GCA_019843815.1 Montemys delectorum | reverse complement strand
TCTTGTACTTTTTCTGCCTCCTCCTTTTTGCAATTCCCTATAAATCCTGGGTATTAGTCCTCTGTTTAAAGCACAGCTGGAAAAGATCATCTCCCATTTTGTAAGCTGTCTCTTTACTTTAACAACAGTTTCATTTGCTGTTCAGAAAAGTTTTTAATTTTACACACTCTCATTGATTAATTCTTGGGACTATTTCCTATGTTATTACAACCTTATTGAGAAAATCCAAGTCTTTTTTCTTAAGATTGAGATGCATTCTCCATGTTTTCTTCGGGTGATTTTAGTACTTTATGCTTATAATAAGGCCTTTGATCCTTTTGAATAAATTTATGAACAGGGTAAATTATAGGAAATCTGTTTAATTCTTTTGTAAGTGGGACTTTTGCCAGAACAATTAATTGAATACTCTTTTTCCCACTGTATGTTTTCTAATACCTTTGTCAAAATTTAGATGACCATAAGTCTGTGGATTTTTAACCAGTGTTCTATTCTCTTCCACTACTCTGCTATCTGATTTGGCACCAGTATTAGTCTCTACAGCTCTATGGAATGGCTGATGTAATTTATAGTACGTACAGCTATGTTCATCGTGCTTTACATTTTATTTCTTTGACTACTTTTATTCTTTAGTGTTTTGATATAGACACTGGGATTTATTTTTCTATTTTTATGATATTAACTTTCTTTTGCTTTCTGTAACAGAATCCTTTTCTAAAATTAAAATATTCTTAGAACTCACCACCAGATATAAAATTTTCTATAAATTCTCATAATGGTAAAAATTTTGGTTAATGAATTAAGTTTTTAGTCTTTGTACTTTTTATGTTTTTTTTTCTTGCAATGGGTGAGTTTCAATTAAATACCAAACATTGTCATAATGTTTACTACAATTCTCTTATTAACCCTTTGTCCTCCAGTTTCTAAAATGTAAGCATATTTTTATTCCCTGAAAATAAATATGTGCTTTTTAGAGTAACTTTTTCTCGTAAATAAGCATTGGTATACCTAATTGTAAATTTATTTTAATTCAGTCAGAAATTGTGTGCATTTCTTACCATGCCTTATGTTTTCTCTATTTATAAGCTTAAATTATTTCAGAAGATGGTTCTCTCATTAAGCTAAAAAATGTTACTTACTTACAAATATTAAGTGCTCAAATGTGAATTTATTTAGTAGACATCCACTAAATGCTAAAACTTTTACTAACTTTTTCTTCTAACATTCACAGTCCAAATATATTATATTATACTATGAATGGTTCCTCATAAAAACCAGATAACTTGCTTATATATACAAGTACTGCAGACAGGGCTCTGAACACTCCTATACTGGATTGAGTTTTAAGATTAAAAATATAACCTTAATCCCTGAGGGTCCAGATGCACATGTCAAATAATTCAATGTGCTAAGCAGATCAAAAGTCTAAAAATAAATTATATATCTTGAGAAAGATGGGAAATGTTAAGATTCTTACTTTTTTATATTTTATGAATTCTGAGGTTTTCTCCCACCATTATGAAGAATGTCCTTATAAAACTTTGTAAATACCCAGCATTCAAAAACAACATATAGCTTTAACAACAGTAGTAATATATCACCTCGCAGGTTTGACACTATCATATTATTAAGCAAGAGTTAAATGTACAACATGACCATTCATGATTTATAAATGTAGATGGTTGCAGCGCCATTTAATGGACTTATTTCTTTCCCACAATTTTAATGAAGAAGAATCTTTATGATGCTTTATGCAATGTTAGACATGGCTATTAAGTCTTGATCCCTATTGATGTGCAGCCTTTAGAGTCAGTAGACAAGAATTTTAAAAGGAAGAAAGTAAGATTAAAGGAATGAAAGAAGCATTGCTTTTAATGAGCACACATGGTGTTCTGTCAGAACAAATTACCCAGTGATTCCTGTGATTAACTAGGCTGCCACTTTTTCTGTGAGCTTACAGTACTGCAAGCCAAGTAAGCATAATATAAAGGTGTCTGCAAAGTTAGACGTCGGTTTTAATTTTGTATTTATCATCCTCTTGTCATTTGCGACAAGGCTTCATCATATATGTGATTTTGCTTGGAGAGAACAAAATTAAAACTTACTTAAATAAGAATGCTGTAGCTCAGTGCCAGACCATTGAAGAAATTCTCTCTGACAAACAGTAAGGTGTACAAATTAAAATGAATTTGCTGCAGTTTGAAAACAGCATTGCATTAATCTAAGAGGCTTCATTTTCTTCAGTGCTATCATATATTTCCATTAGGGGGAAATGCATACCATTAAGCCAATTGGTAGTGATGTCCAAATAAAAATCTATGGACACATTGTACTTTTTCATGTTGAGATTTCAACCAAATTAACTTTAGAAAAGAGCCCTAGGTAAATGTCTCCTTGCAAAGGTGTATTAGGAGAGAATATTTTCTGTCAATCTGGTACAATAATAATGCAAATAAATAATGCAGAAGCAACATGAATCATGTAACTATGCATTGAATCACAGCCGGGGGGGGGGGGGAATATCACATGTATATGAATCTTGCTTCTATTTCTTGTCCTAATATATATTTCTCTATTTTGATAACTATCTAAGTCTAAGAGTAAGTTTTTATTCCATTGCACGTCAGTAGGTCCTAGTTATCTCTCTAGAGTCAACCATTGTTTCCCTTACTCCTATGGCAATTTCAGACCTGGAATATGCTCCTTCACATTTCTGTGTACTGAAGCTTTACCTAAGTGGCCCCTCGACACTTCCCGAGTTGCTCCTGTTCAGTCAGATTCAGCCTTTCCACATCCTCACTTCATTCACAGCCACCCAGTTTTCACTGCTTCCCTCAGATTTTCACTTATTCAAATTTCAAATCCCTAAAGTTGGGGAACTATATAGTATGGTCGTATTTTTCCCCTTAGTAACTGGGGCAGCGATAAACATATCATAAACCCTCAATGTTTTCATTGTCTTCTCTTATGTACTTCTTATTTTATAATTTATATACCCTCATATTATCACAGTCTTCCATTCACACATGCTTTAAACTAATTAAGACCTTTTTGTTTTGTTTTTGTTTTTGTTTTTTTTACAACACAATAAGTAATGTCTTAATTGCCAAAGAAACATGCATTTTTCATGTGGCTTTAGCATTCATTTATTATTTAGAAATACATGAATCCTCCAGGGCAGATTAAGTAAGGGTATTAGATGATTGGCCATAGATGTCTTGTTCTGTTTTGTGTTATCCTCCTTGTGAGTAGGCACAAAACAGACATTTTTGTTTCTATAATTACACCCGTATATAGAAAGTATTGGATCGTAACCATCCTTATCATTACCCTTCCTTATCTCTCACCAAGACTTGCTGCTGTACTCTTTTGCAAACAGTCTCCTACATATAACCATCTCCAACCCTCCCTGGTTTCTCTCTCTCTCTCTCTCTCTCTCTCTCTCTCTCTCTCTCTCTCTCTCTCTCTCTCTGTGTGTGTGTGTGTGTGTGTGTGTGTGTGTGGTTTTGTGCAGTTGGCTACATATACTGTGTGGTATAGACTGTGATGCCAATGTTGTATCCTAAAGACAGGGTTTTATAACATTCATTTCCACCTCCCAGCTCGTATAATCTTCCCTCCAACTCTTCTGTGATGTTCTCTGGGACTTAAGAGTAACTGATACACATTTCTCATTTAGGGCTCGGTACTTGCTAATCACTTCTTCTCACCAATCTGATCAATTTGTGAGTCTGTGCATATCAACCTCTGTAAATAAATAAATAAATAAATACTATAAATATATGCACATATATATGATAACATATGCTGTTATCAACGTAAGCAGAGTATCTCTGTTTAAACTATTAATTTTAGGTTTTTGTTTCAGTTAGTTTGCATAGTTGTAGGCATCCATGTTATTTGTCCCTACATCCATAGTTTTGTTGACTTCCCCTCTAAATTATTCCTTTGCTCAATCTTCATTCAAATCTCCCTATCCATAATGTTCCTAATTTACTCTCATATCTTTCCCCTCCCCACACCTATGATTCTTCCACCTCTCTTGGATCACTTCTTACTTTCTCACTTATACAATTACTCATTTCAACTTAAACACATCTATATCTATAGATTTTAAATTTAGCATTTTCTTTGAGAAAACATACAGCGTTTATCATTGTGGGACTGGGTTGCTTCACTCATTATATTTTCCTACTAATTTTCCTGTAAATTTCAGAAATTCACTTTTTAGTCTTGAAGATAGTTGCATTGCATTTATATACATTTCCATTATCAATTCAGAGGTTGAGGTTTCATTTCCTACCTACTATAAAAAGGACAGTAGTGGACTTGAATGTAAAGGTGTTGATAATATAGTGTGGAATCATTTGGTAGGTTGTCAGAAGTTTCATAACTTGGGTTATATGATAGTTTTAACTTTAGCTTTTTGAGGTAATCTGTATTGATTTCCACAGTTGCTGTGCTAGTTTGTATAGCCATCAAGAGTAAGTACGAGTTGTCCTTTTCCCACATTCTTAATAGCATTTGTTGTCTTTTGATAAAAATCATTCTGACCATGGTAAAATTGAATTTTGAAGTAGTGTAAATGAGCATTTGCCTGATGGCCAGTGATGTTGAAGAGATTTTTGTGTGTGTGTTTTTCTTTTACTTCTTGCTTTCTATTTATTAGTCATTTGTATTTCTGCAATTGAGAACTTATTTTTTCAGATTCACTACCAATTTTTGATTGATTTTTCTGTGGTCACATTGCTTAGTTTCTTGAGTTCTTTGTATTTTCTAGATGTAAATATTCTGTGCAATGTATAGCTAGCAAAAATTTTCTCTATTCTATAGGCTACTTCATTCTAATTGTAATTTGTTCAGTTAAAGAAGAGTCCTTTTAATTCCCTGAGCTCCCATTTTTGAGTTCTCTTTCTTCCTAAGCAAAGTAATAACTAGGAACCACACATCTTTACCTATACTTATATCTTCAGTTGTACCATAGACCCTTTCTTTAGCAGCTTCAAGTTTCTTCGAGATTTTGATACATAGGGAATTGAGTATGTTATACACACTTAGATATAAGAATCTAATTTTATTCATTGACGTGTTTATATCCCATCTTCTCAGCAAAATTTGTTGAAGGTGTTATTTTTCTCCAGTGTCAAATATAAGGTGGTTTAAAGTAGATGATCGTTGATCTGAATCTTCTGTTCTAGTCTACTGATCTTCATGTTTGCCTTTGTGCCAGTACTACATTCTGTTTCTATAGCTATCTAGTATAGCTTGAAATCAGCTTTCTTCAGATTTGCTTTGGCTATCCTAGTTCTTTTGTGCTTTCAATAATTTTAAGAGTTATTGATATTCCTGTGAACAATAGATCTAGACTTTTGATTGGAATTATCTGTAGATTGATTTCGACTGGATTTTCACAATGTAAGTTATAATCCATGAGCCTGGATCTTTTTTTCTATTTCCTGGTACCTTCCTCGATTACTTTTTCTCATCCCTATTCTCTCCAGAGTTTGTATCATGAATGTATGTCAAAGGTCTTTTCTTCATCTATTGAGATGATCCTACAATTTTTTTGTGAATAGATATTGTCTTAGCGTTTCCACTGCCTTGAAGAGAAACCATAACCAAGGCAACTTTTATAAAGAATGACATTTAATTGGGGCTGTTTTACTGGTTTTGAGCTTTTATCTGTTATCACAGCAGGAAATGTGGCAGCATCCAGCCAAGAGAGTTCTACATCTTGTTCAAAAGGCAAACAGGAGAAAAGTATTGTCTTCTAGGCAACTAGGAGGAGGGTCCCAAAGCCCACCCCCATAGTGACACACTTCCTGCAACAAGGCCACATCTAGTCCAACAAGGCCATACCTCCTAATTTTGCCCCTCCTTGGGCCAAGTATACTCAAACCACCACAGATATATTTCTTCCCATGATTTTTGTATTTGTTCTTATAATACAAAAGGAAGGAAAAAATTAACTAGCACTGACCTAATCCTTTTTCAATTTTATCAATTAAATAACAGTGAATATTTACTACAGTAAAATCAGGCAAGCATTTGTTCTAGTATGTATTCTTTCATGAGGATGGAATGTTGACTTAGGGCCGTGCATAAATAGGAAAGTATGTTTGTGCAAACTGGGGTTTAAGGTTATAATTGAGCAATTTATGTAAATGTTGCTTGTATTTCCTCAGATGTAAGAACGTGATGAGAGTCCTACCCAAACTATGTCAATATACTGCATAGCTTGGTCTGAGCCCAGAGGGTTTCTTTCTCTGTTCCAACTATTCCTAGACCTACATCTGGAAGCTTCTAGCCTGCATACAATCTAATCTTCCAAGCTGACTGATTTAATCCAGCTTCTCTTGGCTTTTTATTGAATTGCTTTGTTTGGCCTCATATTGACTTTAGCAATATGTTCTAATTTCTCACTCCTTCTCATTCTCTGGCTTGTTCTGTCTTCACCTGTAACTAGCTTGTTCTCTCTACCACTAGTTTTGCAAAATGGTCCCACTAAAACTGACACACACACACACACACACACACACACACACTTTTTCTCCCTGGGCTGCTAAGTAACTTTTCTTTTCTATGCTGTTCTTGTGAAAATTAGGCATATCCTATCTCTGACTCATTCTGCTAAATAACTTTCTGATTAATCATTTTGTTTGTCTTCAATTAGGTATCACTTTCAAACGTGGCTGTTTCCTTCTACAAACTTATCTTACCTTCATTGTTAAGGATTGAATGTGTTTACTAAGAACATGTCTGTATTCCAGCCAGTTCATACTATAGTCCAGAGCATGTCTGCATTTCTGAAAGATCACATCTACCTAGAAGGTCTTCAGATATGATCATCTTGCCAGAGCATACATGTTGCTGGATTAAAATTCCTCTAGAATTTTAAATATTTTCAATTTGAAGAAATACTATGGAGGATGTTTTGTATTCAAAAGCTTTTATTTATTTTGCTTTTTTAAAATTTCACAAATGAATACTAATTTACATCCATTATACCCTCCTCCTTCCACTAATTTCTTCTCCATTTCCCATGTGAAGAAATTCTTAAGAGCATTAAGGAAATAGGAATTTTCAAAAAATATTTTCAAATGGTTGTAGCTATAGCTCAGTTTGTTTTACTCTGATTACTGCAAAATAATATTTTAATTATATTCAATTTTTAAAAATATATTATGTGCTTAAATAAAATTATGAACTATGAAATTATAAAGAGTATAACCTGAGAGAACTTTTATATTTATTAGCAAGAAATAATTACACAGATATGAATAGCAGTGAGTAAAAATAAAAGAATAACTGAATAGAGTATGTATTGTTTAGTTTAGAAACATAAGGCTTTCATGTGGGAAGGAAATTGACATGACAGTAGTTTAAAACTAGCATACTTTGAATTGTTCAAATTTTTCTTTTTTTTTTTTTCTTTTCCTTTTTTGGTTTTTTTTCGAGACAGGGTTTCTCTGTGTAGTCCTGGCTGTCCTGGAACTCACTCTGTAGACCAGGCTGAACTCAAACTGAGAGATTCACCTGCTTCTCCCTCCCAAGTGCTGGGATTAAAGGCATGTAAATTGAGTTATTCTATGCTATTAATTGTTCCATCTGAGTAGTTTCTAAAATTGTTTTACTTATGAAAATAAAATTTAGACAATAATTGAAAACAGATGATTATGGTTAAAGAAAAGAAATCTTCCTAAGCCATAGAAAAATATTTTTTTTAAAAAAAAAAGTTACATGATTTTTGGCCTTCTCAGAAGTTCAATTATGCTTTCTTTAATTTGATGAACCCAGTAAGAACATGTAGAGGTACCACTTAGGTGGATTCTTTACAAACAATCATATC
Source organism: Montemys delectorum (assembly GCA_019843815.1). Taxonomy (NCBI): domain Eukaryota; kingdom Metazoa; phylum Chordata; class Mammalia; order Rodentia; family Muridae; genus Montemys; species Montemys delectorum. The sequence goes on along the minus strand of JADRCD010209467.1, from coordinate 31,932 downwards.
ATACTTCTAGTCTTATTTAATTTCATTTGATGTCAATAACAGAAGTAAATTCTTATGTTCTTGTCAATGTCTTGCAACAGAAACAAATTCCTTGTCAATTTATGCTGGCTGGTTATGTATCAGATTTCTTCTCTGGGAGACGAGACACCATATCTATTGACCCCCGATAAAGAACCAGTGATATAGCAAAGTATTGATTATACCAATGTCCAACTTGGTGAACCAATGAATTTATTAGGGTTTCTTACAGGAATAGGGAAAAGGGGTCATTTATGGATGTTGGAAAACCCCACCCAACACAGGTAATATTCTGATAAGCTGCAAATCTGGAGCCCTCTGAATGACTGGCAAACTGCTGCTCAACAGGTTAGGGTTTCTCTGTTCTTTGTACGTACTGCTCCCATAATCTTTATGAAATGACCTGAGAGTGGGGCCATTCCATAGATAGCAATTTCTCAGAAAATTCTTTCTGAACCCCCATCATACTTAAATAAGAGCATTTCATATACTTACAGTTGACTGTATTGCACATTAATATACTTTCTTGCCTCTTTCCTTATACTGCCTATTGAATGCTAAGATTCCTAGGTTCTAGAACATATAGGCTAGGTTAGCTTTTGTGTTCTCAGTAATAGGCTAATGATCATGGATTACATCCCTAATAGCATTAGAGTGAAAGAAGATATCACTTCCCTAAACAATGTACCTATGAGGAAGAAGCCATTGGAAGAGTCAGCAGCCCAGGCTCACACCCTGCGCCAGCTCCGGCAGGTCCTTGACCACCCTTGTCCCACCCAGAAGCATCCTGTTGGGGGCTGGGATGATGTCTGTGGCACATGTTACCATCTAGGGCCTTGCAGATATTCATGGTCTGTGCCCAGCCTAAAGCCATGTCAATGACTACAGGCTATGCTGCTGTAGGGGGCCACATTAATGTGGATGGCCTACATTGCTACTTGAGACCATGTTGATATCCCTGGTCCAGATAACTTTCAAGAGCCTGTCTGGCTCTGTGGTTCTATTGAAGCAGGGGCTGTGTTCATGCTCTTTATCATTTCCAGAAATCATGCATAACCCATGATCTGTGCTGGTACTGATATTGATAACTGCAGAGGTATAGCTGAAAGGGAGGGACATAGAAGGCTTCTGTGACAACCCTCACACCACCACCTCTATCAAAATAAACAAAAGAAGATAACATCCTAGACAGGAGGCACGATACAGAACTCTTAAGAAGTGTGATGGAAATACTGAAGAATAGCTCTCCACAATCAATGGCTTCTGGTAGAAATGTGGGAGAGGAAGGACGCAGTTCTATTTAAGGGACAGGCAGGCCTCTGAGAGTTTGAACATGCTCCAGTGAGTAGACAACACAAGGGGAACTTATTTTTTTTTGTTTGTTTGTTTTGTCTTCATTGTTGTTGTTGTTGTTGTTGTTGTTGTTCTCTACTTCTTTTGAAAGGGAAAAATCTCAATAAGAAAAGAACATGAAAGGACTGAGAAGAGATTGTGATGGGGTGCATGATGGGAAACCCCCACAGAACTAATAAAAATGTTGTATGGGGAAAAGGTTGTAAGCTCTTAGAGCCTCTGACAATTTATTCAAAGCGTGAATACTAGTTCCTGTGTTTATTAAATACAAATCATGTGTCGCTCTGTCAACATACGCGTGACTACGACACATGTATGTAGATTTTTCTAGACAAAGTAATGTTTTAAACATGAGATTTCAGTGTTTCCTAGCTTATTATTTGGGTTTTTGTCTTCATGTATAATTTATGGGGAATCACTTTTAATATTATTACTCTGATGTGAATTTGTAATATACAGTCTACTTTCTGATAATTGATAAAATGTTTTTGTCTAAAGAGAAAGAGGATGAGGAGAGGAAAAGAGGATCAGTATAGGAGGAAGAAAAGAAGGAGGAGAAGGAGAAAAAGAAGGCAACAACACTGTCAAGATAGAGGCTTTAGTGTATTCATGCACATTAACTCTCTCCCTTACAATGCAGTGGAAGCTCCTTTCAATCACCTAGAACAGAAACGAAAACTCAGTAAGTCTTAAAACTGACATGAAAATTGAACTGGAAGGGAGTCAGTGAAATTTGTATGAATTCCCACAATTTCACTGGTTACTGAAGGTTTTGGTTGGTTCATTTAACAACTGAACAATAATTAAAGACCATTGCATGGAATGCTCCTATACTCAGTGTAGCCTTTATGTAAATATTAAATATTTCACAAATTCATAGAAGGAAATACAAAATAAACGAAGACAGGCAGCAGGTATTCTTCCCCCTGAGACTCAAAATTTATATGATTTTACTAATGAAAAATGCACAACTTTAAAGTCACACAGCTTAAATGTATTTGACTGAAGTAACATCCAAGGACTCAGGGTTTCCAGGAAAATACCTTCTAGAACCATGACCCAGTTCAGTTTACATTGTTCTAACCTACTCAAAAGAAAAGGAAAGAAAGAAAGCTGCTAAAGGTAGCTTTGGACAGCAGTGGTCTATGGACAGCTCTGTCTTGTTTTAGAGAGCAGGTAATTCAAAATTACCTACTGAAGTTTTTCATAAGACTTGGAATCTGGGAAAGTAAATGTAAAATGAAGTCTGAAATATAAAATATATAACATGCTTAGAAGGGATGAGCGTGAGCCTTAGAGTGAGTAAGTAGCTTTTCAAGAAGATAATTTGGAAATAAAGTGAAATAGAGCTGAGTTGAAAAGAACAGAGGTAAAAAGCAAAATCCATCTTAAATTCAAGTATACCTCTTACTCCAGGTGAAGGCAGCAAAAATGATGTGAAATCTGATTCATCATTTTCCTCATCTAGATTTCCATCCAAAACATCCAGAGTTCTTTCCCTTGGTTTAGCTTTTGCAGAACTAGAGACTTAACCTACTATGCTGTGCAATCTCTTTCTCGCTGAGCTGTCAGCCCAGCCTAGTTTTACTTTTTATTTTGAGACATGGTCAGACTAATTTGTCCAGCATGACTTTGAATGCATGTAGCTTCTGGCCTCACAAAGAAGAGGCTGCAGGCCTATGCCAGGAGGCCTAGCACTCATTTCCTAACCTTTCCATTATACATGATGGGAAGCCTTAGAAACATGTTAGGTGGCTATAAAGGAGAAGAGTTCTCATAAGTTTTAAATCTAAACACACAGCTTTTTTTTTTTTTTTTTTGAGAACAGACCTAAAAACCTTTCTTTGGATGGACTGTTCAGAGGAAGTTTTATACACCGTAATCTCTGTTTTGTGACAGATATCATTAACTGTGATTTGATAAGTTTTATAGAATCCCTGCAATTTCAATGTTCAGTATTCTAAAGCGATGTTGTGTTTTTATCAGTTGAAAATGTATTTCATTAAAGAAAAGTATTTATAGAAATACTACAGGATGAATTTTGCTTTCCAGACACTAGAATGAATTCCTATAAAACAAATAAGAGTATGTATAAAAGTTAAACTACAATTTAATGAAAACACAATTGATAAGCAAAGTCAGTTACTGTCATAGCCAATTACTATAGGATTCTGCTGTTTTCATGTGATATATTTTGTCAGTGAATAAATGATGAATAGGAGACCCCCTTGCCAGAAAACAAAAACAAAAAAGTTAAAAGGAAAGTTCGTGATATGTGTAACTGTTCCCCAAAGTCCTGACTCCTAGTTGGGAGAAGTGTTGGAAAATTATGGAAAAATGAAAAGGTGAAACCTAGTTTCATGTCTTCATATTTTGAGTACATGTGCTATAGATGGTAGTACTATTTGGAAGAACTATAAAGTCTTAGGAAATAGGGCCTCATTAGAGAAAGTACAGGTCTCTTAAGACCCTACCTACCCTTGGTTCCTGTCGTACTCTCTGCTTCCTGTTCCATACTGTAACAGTTCTGGTTGTCCAATCCTGCCACCATAACTGAGCTACTTCCCATGTCTTTCCTATAATGAGTGACTAAGCCTTCTGAAACCACGAGTCAAACTAAATCATCCCTGCTTGATGCTGTTCTACTATGTATTTTGGTCATACCATTGAGAACATAATTCATACAGATCTTCCAAAGAGTGAATCAGAATGAATCCTTTCCCTTTTTAAGTTAATTATCTCAAGAATTTATCTACAGTAATGGAAAGATTAAAAAATGCAAAATAAAAACCTATTGTTCCATACTGGTCAATAATTATTGCCTTCAAGGAAAATGAAAAGGAGTTTACATTTATAGTATTATTCCAGCCAATTCAGTGACAATATGGCTACATTTCCGTGGAACCTGTGCACGCAGTGATGCCATTGAAGGGCAGGTTTTTAAGGAATGTTAAGAAGGGAAGCCAAGGACTCATGGTGATGTTGTGACACTGTGAGAGTGGAGTCTAGTACAAGATCTGAGAAACAACATGCTGCCTTTGGGTAGCCTGGAAGCCATCTTGACAGTTAGTTTCTTTGTCAGAGGTGAGGAGGAGGTCTCAGAAATTCTGCTTTTCAGAGGAGCACAATATAAGGAAAGGGACCATGTCTCCTGGTCCTCCTTAAAGAATGTGACTTCGTGTATGCTGTTACTTTAGTTTTTCTCAAATATATCATCTTAATTCCTGCTCACAACTTTCTGACTTCTCTTTCACTGAAGCAGTGTCCCATATTTCTTAGGCTGCATTCTTCAACACAGCTTTGAAAGCTTTTCAAATAGTAAGGCCGTAGCTAATACATGTACTCAAAATATGATAGCACCTACATAACTATTCATGGGACCTAAATAGTCTTCTCTTCTGTGCACCTGTTTGATACTTCTATCTTTTAAGCAATGCCAAGTGGTAGATCTGTCATTGTTACTTTAAAAAAACAAACAGTGCTGAGCATGGGAGCACAAGACTTTAATCACAGTACTTGTGAGGCAGAGGAAAGATCATCATCTGTGGAATAGACAATTAGGTCCCATCTCAGAAAAAAATAAAGAATAAGATATTCAACATAGTCAAGTCATCCAGGAGATGAGGTGAGAGATAAAAAATAACTCAAATCCATGAATTTAGTACCATCATCTGCAATCTTAACTTTTCTACCAAATGCTTTAAAGCACCAAAAAAAAAAAAAGACCCAATATTTTTATATGGCAGATGACTTTTTATAAAATCTAACACTTTATTATTCATTTAAGATTATATCTTGTATAAGGATTTTTCCTCTGGTAAAGCAGTTAGGCATAATTAGTCTTCTATTATGACCTATTATTAAGCTTATACTTTTTAAACATTTTCCATTACAATTGATCTGCCATTATGCCATATATGAATTTACTTATCACAGTCATGGTTGAAAATATTTCTCTAACAAAACAGAATGAACTTGAACCAATGTTCAAAAATCAAAGTTAAATGAATATAAAGTGGGTAGTTAACGCAAGACCTAGTGACTAGTTATAAAAGTGTCTGTAGAATTTGTTCTGAGATTCCTCTTTGTATAAGCATGAAGAAGGTTAGTAACTTATGAGAGGACTCCCAAAAATAAATGTCTGTGGCTCCAGGCAGAGAGCCGAACAGATACATGGTATAACAAGTTGTCTGCTCTAGGCAGAAAGCCAAATCATAAAATGGTATAAAATTGCTTTACTTGCCTCTCAGAATACTCATCTTCTGTCTAACATGGGATCTATGGAATATTGGGGTTTATATCCTCTTGGCAACATAGGAAAGGCCTAAGTATAGACACATATAGTATCTTAGTTTACTTCATTTGTTCTAGATTGTTTTGAATTTCAAAATGGATTTTGAGTTTTGTGATTATCCTATTCCTCTGGGAAAGAGGTCGAAATTAAGGTTTTCTGATTACTGGCTCAAGGATGTGCTGATTTGGGAAATAGATTTTGTCTTTGTGTTTTTGGAAAAGGTGATTAAAGTATTTACACCTTCCAGAGTCGTATGGATCAGCTTTGATAGAGGGAGACCCCCTGAAAAACTAGATTCCAGATATCAAACAAAAAGTTTATCTTAATGATACTAAAAAATTGTTTCAAGATTTGTATATTACAAAGTATACAGCCTTGCTGAGTCTCCACTTGAACTCCAGGTATGTTGGAATTTCAACCGGATCCAGTCAAGACACAGGCATCAGAGACTAAATCAATCATTAGTGTGGCCTTCTTAAGGCCACCAAATCTATTTTTCCTACTCTCAGTCCCCCCCCTCCAAAAAAATATCTCAATGCCCATATTCATCTTGAAAAAGTTATGAAGAGTCATCAACCCAGTCCCCTTGGCATTGGAGCTTATTGGTTGTCTTTCTTGGGAATGTAGAAATGGTCATAATTGGAACAGGGAGGAATAGCTAGACTTGATTGCATAGCCATAATCTCATTTTGTAGAAATCTTTTTAATTGTTACTAAGTTGAAGTCATAGTATCTTATTTTGGTACAGAATTTATTATGATGCAAAACCAAAGGTTTCATTGGTATAAATCTCTTCTATTGATGCAAAAACGTTCAGTATAAGTCTTAGACCCAGTCCTTCTGTAACTGTTATTATAAAATGATCTGAGATGACTAAGCATGTGAGTTAAGGACCAAATAGCAAATTCATGGCTCTGAGTTTATTGTTAGGGTGTTTTCAGAGATCTTAATTAGAAACAGCTGAGAGTAGTTAATGGAGAATAGTCCAGATTACCTTATATAAATAGTTGGTTTTCAAAAATCATTAGAAGAAATCCACAGAATGTGACAGTTAATGTTATTTATTCACTTGTTATCTAGACAAATCTGCTCCTAACAGCTTCCCATTCATTGATTCAAAGAAGCAGCTGAGCATCTATTCTGCCAGGTCAGGGTGTACATTGTGGCTAGGTTGCCACTGGGCAGAAAATTGCCAATCTCTCCTGCAAACATGTACTGTTCTTCAAAGGACACAATTTACAGGTTAGGACAGCTTAGTTCTGCCGAAACAGAGTAGGCTAGTCCTTAATATTCCTTTATCTCTAAGGTCTGTCAGATGATCCTGGGCCAGAAAGCTGAAGACATGCTCCATCTTCCTGACTTACTGGAGCTGTATAGGTAAGCAGCTGTCTCTACAATTTGTCTCAGTTCTGAAATCAGTATTAGGCTTCCTATATATTTTCAGTTAATGTTGGTCATTTTTGGATTTCTGATCGGGTTGAAAACCTACTTATAGTTTCACAACCAACCTAGGCTATTTACTTTGAGAGAATAGATTTGAGAGGATGATTTTCAGATGACATACTATTTAAAGCCAGGATATGTCAAGGTAGAATCATAATTTAGGATAGATGACAATGTTCTATCTAAATGGCATAAATGATAGACTGAGTGTTGGGTCTATCTTATACTTTATAGATTACAAAATGGTAGTAGTTGAGCTCTGTTTATATTTGAGAGAAAGGTTTTGTTTTGTTTTGTTTTGTTTTATTAGAACAGAAAGGAAAAGTGTGTGGATGGGCCTGGTGCCATTCTTGTGAACCAAACACTTAATGAATAAAGGAGCCAATCACTGGGTGGGTAGGTGGGATTTCTGTGTTGGAGGGAGGAAGAAAGTTACCAGGAGATAGTTAGGTCCTTTTTGGAATGAGTCAGCAGAGGGGTAAGATGTAGCTGCTAAAGTTTCCCGGTATCAATGTCGGATCCCCAAAGTTTCATCACCTGCCGCAGGCTGGCCAGTCTGGGCCTCCCTCAACCCTCGGGAGAAATGAGGTCCTAGTCAGGTCAACAAGACATAGGCAAAGAAATGATGGCAGAGACGACACATGGAAGTGCAGGATCTGAATGTATTTCTTAAAAATGGCATCAGACTTTTACAGTCATTGCAAAAGAGAAATGAGAAATCTGGCAGCTCAGTAGTCAAGGTACATCTGAGGCTACCTGAAACACACTGGGTCTAAGGCAGCTACCTCTTCTGGGCAGGTGCTGCAGCCCCTGCCTAGGGCCCAAGCTCTCTGGGCCCAGAGGGCTGTGGACTGTATGAGTCTCGAAGCTTGAATCTGAATGAATGAATCTAAGTCTAAGTCCTAGTCCATCTAAGTTCAAGTAAGTCCTTGCACAAAATGAAAACCAGGCTTATATAGTAAACAGAAAACAAGGCGAATGGCAGAAGTCACATTGGCAGGTGACAGTCACATCAAGGTCAGTAAGATCACTAGGCAAGTGATGATTACATCAAGGATGGTAAGATCAGGTATGCAGGTGTGAAGTAGAAGAGCTGTGGTGCCCTCCCCACTGGGGCTATTTTGGTATTCCCATGCTAATTCTCTGGGTCTGCTGGAGGTAAGCACCAGGAAGTTCTAGTCTAGCAGTTCATGAAAATACCCTTAAGTGAGGGAAGCCCTTCAATTACTCTCTGGTATGTAAAACAGTTCTGCCTTCTGTGGGATTGCCCTGAGAATTCTATGTTTACAGTAAGCAATGGTGCCTGACCTCTGTTGCTAACACTGAGGACATCCTATCTGATAAGGCAGCTTCCTTGTGAGAAATTCCAAGCTAAGGGCAGTTTGGAAATAAATTAGGATATATTGGAACATTGTGCTGGCCAAGGAACAAAGCCCCTTTTTAGCCATTTTCAGATCATTTCTTGGGGTACCTTTAGGCCTAAATAAGAAGGCGTGTTGACGATTGGAAAGACTAATCTGGAATATGTCTGAGTCAGGAGATTCAAACGACTGACTGAATACCCAGGAGGCACAAACTCCCTTTGAAGACATAACACCTCTTGTCCTTGATCAGGCTTTTACCCCTGATACTGCAGACATTACTGGAGTAGATGAGTAGGCGTGGCAAGCACCGAAGGAATTAGATTTTAATAAGGTTTACAAGATTAGGTTTTAGTTGTTGCACTGAGATTGAATTGAATTACATTGTTTCAGAAAAAAAAAAAAAAGAAATTGATTCCAGGCAAAAGTGAATCTTCCTCACTGCCATATTAATTCTGGATTTGTTTGTTGACAAATACATCTAGCATTTTTATAGTAAGTGGGATCATAGCAGTGTTTACTGGTATGGACATGTGGAAGGGAAAGCTAAATCAGTGGAGACAAAAGTGATGGAAGCTCTCTGTTCCATGGAACAGAACTTGACTCTGATGATCAGACACAAATCTGAGCTTTAGTTCAAGATGAAAGTGGGTGCATAGGATAACAAACATAGAAAGCAAATTCAAACAAGCAGCTCAATGCTGGACATTTTATATTCTTAGTTCATGAAATTACTTATTTGACAATTTTATCTTTTACACTTTATGAATGTTTGTTTTCGTAACTAGAAAAAGCATGCAGATAGAGATTTCTTCAAGACAAAACCATTAACATAGATTTCTTTCTATAAATGTTATCTTTTTTATGAAAACATCCTTTTTATACATATTAACACTTCTGTCTGATTCTTCCTTATTTATCTATTAGTTCATTACTTTATTTTAAATGTGTACTTTTGGCCCCTAATATACCAGCTCTGAAAAGCCTTCGTAATTCCCTTTGAGCCCATGAGAGAGTCTTTTAAATTATTCAACCCCCCTCAACAAGCAAAGGCATATATTTTTTTTAAACTTCATTGCTTCCTTTCAATTTCAGATACAAGACTGTTGTTTTGTTTAACAAAGTCTTAATCATCCAATTTTATCAATGATGATTGTGGAACCAGATTCTGGGGTGAGAGCTAGCCTCTCTCTTGATGTCTCAGTAAGCCTCATTCAAACTCAATGCCCACCCCTTCTACTTCCTGTGAGTCTCTCTATCTGTCCCCCAGACTTCCTCTTAGTCTGTACGATTTTTTTTCTTAATGTTCTTATGTTCACTTCTTGTCAACTCGCTGTTTGTTCCACTTCTTTACCCACGGTTAACTTTATTTAATCCCATTTACAATATTCAAACAGAAAGTTCTTGGATTAAAGTTGTGTGCCAAGGCTGAGACACCTTACAGTCAAAAACAGGTTTTTACAGTAAATAACACAATCTCGAAGTTCACAGTGTGATCAAATATCCTGCAACACAAGATGTAGAGGAATTTTAATCCAGCAACATAACTGCTCTAGCAAGGAATCACATCCAAAGACCTAGCTAGGTATGTGTGATATGGCTGGAATACAGACATGGTCTTAGTATACATACCTTTAATCCCTAACACTGAAGGTAAGATTAGTTTCTATAAAGAAACGGCCCTGTTTGAAAGTGGTGTCTAATTAATGGGCAGACAAAGTGATAAATCATAGAGAAATTTCACAAAATGAGTCAAAGATAGGATTCGCCCACCTCTGGAGAGCAGGAAAGAAGGGCAACAGAAGATGAGAGGAGGACAGGAAAGAAGGGTAACATAAGATGAGCAGGGTAGACGGGTGGAGAGAGGATGTAGTTTTACTTAGTTAGCTTTACCTGGGTTGCATGTGAAGACCAAATGAGCCAGAGAATGAGAAGGAGCCAGACGATTAGAACAGATTTCCAGAGTTAGTTTGAGGGGAAGTAGAACAATTCAGTCAGAAACAGAGAGAAGCCAGTTTATATAGAGGCTAGAACCTTCTAGGCCTAAACCTAGGGATAGTTACAACAGAGAAAGAAATGCTCTGAGCTTAGCCCAAACCATGTATCCATAATGCTTGGATATAGCTCTCATCTTATCCTTTCATCTGAGGAAATAAAAGTTATATTTATACAATATATCTTGTGATTCAAACTATTTATGAGCATTTACCAAATTATGCGGTCTAAATTTAAATTCTAAGTGGGTTCCTTCATAGTTCATAGTTCTTTCATAGTTCATAGTTCTTTTCATAGTTCAGACTGTCTTTCAGTTATAAAATTTATAACTGGCCAGAGCAGCCATGTTGCTGGATCTTGTGTTGTAGGATATTTGATCACAGTATGAACCCTGAGATTGTGTTACTTATTGAAAAAAACTGTAGTTGTGGGGTAGCTCATACTTACCTTATACCTTTAATTCAACAGCTTTCTGTTTGAATATTGTAAATATTAGCTGTCTTCAAAATTAAAATGTAGGCAGTCACTACCTCTTTGCCTTGATGTGATGCTGTGGTGAGAGGCAGCAGGAATTTCCAAGGAGTGGATTCTTCTCAGTTTTCAAAACCAATATATGGTAACAGCTTTTCTCTAGAACTAAACTCTGAAAAGTATTTCTCTTTAATCATTAAATGTAACATTTATGTCCTAGTTGATATTCTAGAAAACAACATTTAATGTCTTTCAAATTCTATTATAAAAAGCAGTACAGGTACTGTGAGAGTCAAATTCCTCAAATCCTAAGTATTCATTTCATAGGTCACAACCAACTTATGAATCAAAAAACGAATTTAGCTACTTTCTAGTTAACTATGAAATAGTGACTAATTCTAGAAATGAATTTCAAAATATATTTCATACAGGAAGAGAGTAAGTTTATAATGTGTAGATATGTATTTGGATTCGATAATGTGTATTTTGTTGATATAGATTTATCTGTGTGTTAATCTAGATTACCTTTGAGTGCTGTCCGTGTGATCCAATCAATGTAGAAATCACCGTTCCTGAGTTCTGTTTTGGAACACTGTTATAACCATATAGAAAAAGAGATTATAAAGCAATGCCAGCCCTGTAATGGGGAGCAGGCTCTTTTTTTTGTGACCATAATCACTAGTGACTCAAGTAATTAAGCTCCTTGAATTACTTAAACTCTGTCCTGATAAATGCTGATAAATGCCTTTAGTGTCTGCATGACTTATCTTTTCCCTTTTCAAATCAATAGGATGAGTTAGTGATCAATTATTAAAATTATACACCTTTAAATGTTAGACACTCATGATAACAAATTAATATAAATTAATTAATGTAAAATGATTAGGTCATAATTCAACATGTGATTGGAAACAGAATTTGACAGTGTCAGTAAATAACATCTTTTCCAAGAACAAATAAATTTACAGACTTATTTCTTCTAAATATTGAAGAAATTGCACTGATATTTATGAGGTAAGATTACATTATTTGTAGAAAAAAACAGTATAAATGCATTCTTTTTCATCATAGAGAGATGTCAGAACTAATGAAAGATGTTTATCACTTTCTCAGGCATAAATATGGAAGTGAATATCTAAAGGAATTTATAAAATCAGCATGTTAAATTCTGTCATCAATTCTGAATTTCTTTCAACTTTGCTGTAAAATATAGATTAATGTTGTCACTTATTCTTAAACTTATAACTTGTTTGTTCATGTATATACAATATTTTGCATATCATATTTCTCCAAACTGGTCTCTTAGTTCAAACTGAAATAGTCTAATGTATTTTCTTCTTTATATTTTCATCGATCTAATTATATATTTAAGATGCCTAAAGTAATTATGATTCATGTATGCAATGTCAGTTGACCAACTGAGTAAATGACATATGTTCTACTGTACATACTCACAAATTTTTATAATTACAACACTTAGACATATAGGGTCTTTCCTTTTTTGAAAGTAGCCTTACATATTTTTTTGACATTTACAGTGTTAATTTCTATCATTTATTAACAAGTTGTCAACTGTCTTTTATTTCAGCTTTACTTAATTCTAATTTGTTATTTATTTATTTATTTATTTAAAGTTTTAAAGAGTGGAACCCAGGCTACCTCAAATTCATTTTCCTCCTGTCTCAGGAGTCTGACTTCTAGGATCATAGACACTTGCTGCCAGAAATGCCTTATGTCCATATCTGAAGTTTATGTTTTTTCCAAAGACAAAAAAAAACAAACAACAAAACAACAAAACAAAACAAAACAACAACAAAACCGCTATTTCTTGAGACTGTAATGGTTCTATGCTCATGCAGATGCATTGTCCTAACTTAGAGAGAAAATACATGCCATAAATGTTCTTCTACTTGTCCTGTTAAGAAATCATCCTGTCCTTCCTCTCACATTCATTTGAGGAGTTTTCAGAAGTCCAGTGTGTTAATAAAACAGAATTTGCTGCTGAAAAATCAATTATCACCAGAACTGAGTGAGTCAGACCTTTCCTAAGTGCAACATGAAAGGTGTGAGGATCCTCATAAACACCTTTTTAGGAATTAACAGAGAGTGGTCATTTTCACAGGGCTCCATGTTTGCATCTTCTGCATGCCTCCGAAGGCTCTCCATACTACAGATCATATGTGGTACAGCACTGTACAAGTCGAATGGGAAATAGGTTGATTCTTATCACTTCAGGGTAGGGGCAAAATATGTCAGTTTTCTCTCCATTTTTTTCCATTTTAGATCACATAACAAAATTTAACTAAAGAAGAAAGTTTAACTTAATGTAAAACAATGAGCATCCAGGGATGTTTGGAGTTCGAAATAAAACTAACCTCCACAGGCCTGTGTGTCAAAGGCTCAGTCAGTGTGGTGCTATTAGAAACATTTAAGAGGTTGCCCTCTGTTTTTGAGACGTCAAGGTTAACTTCCCTGACATTTCTAGAAAACACATTCTCACAGCAGATGTAGTTTCTCTTGCACTAACAATATTTCTGGTCCCTTTTCAGCACTGTTCCCTGAGCATTGGGTGCTGGAGTTGTGCTGTAGATAAACTTATCTGGTAATGGGTACCACGCAATCATTTCCATACATTTTAATCAGTTGTGGCTTTCTGTAATGGTTGAAAAAAATTGTTTTGGGGTGTTAGAGCTACATTTATATATCTGAATAAAGATGGAATATTTAAAATGTCAGGAATTGTGCTAGTAAAGTAGCAATTGTAGGCTCTCCTCTAAGAGCCGGGCCCTCACTAAGCCACATGAAGTTGGCTATGCTTTTTAGAACATGGCTGCCTAGATCTGGATGAGGATGATGCCAATAGACATGCTAACACAGGAGGGGAATATTTCACAGAGCCCAAACCCTTGGCAGAGAACTGCAGGCAATTAATGAATATAGAATATTGGAAAATAATCTTACCCAAGGAAGAAGACATCAATTGGTTATCCAATATCTAGTGCTTAGCCCTAAAATCACATACTTATGAATAATGTTGTGCAGACTCAAGAGAATATATTTATATATTAAGAACAAGGGAAAGGGCAAAATCACGTGATTGCATTTTAATAAAAAATAAAAAGAGGTGAGCCTAAAGACGACTTTGGAAACCTAGTCTCCTGAGTATCTCTTCTTCCAGATCCTAAGAACACATGTTTACTCCACTTCGTGATTCTACCATGATGTGCTATCTTGAAACCACGTGGCCATGAACTTGTTATACCATAAGTCAAAATTAACCTTTGCTCTTTTTTGCATGTTAATTTTAAAATTGTTTTATTTATTTACATTCTAAATGTTGCCCCCATTCCTGATCCTGCTCCAAGAGTTCTTCACCCCATCCGCCTCCCCTTTGCCTCTGAGAAGGTACTCACCCCCGACATCTTTCCATAGCAACAGAAAGCCTTCTAACACACACATTAAGCCATGTCATTTCAATGTGTGTCTAAAGATATAAAGTGGCTATGGGAACAAATTTGACATGTCTAGTTTGTCTTGGTTTTTGTTGATGTTAGATGCTATTTTTCTTCCTGAACAATCACTTAATTATACAATGAAATGAGCAAACGATTTTAAATCTTACTTCTACCTCCACTTAGTACAAATTGCTTTGTCAACTGCAAATGTGAGGACAGAGGGTGAAAAGACAGAACATAGAGACAAGAGAATGTAGGGAAGCGTGGCTGGGAGTAACAGTAAACTTCGGGATCGAATACTCAGAACCTGAGATAGGAATGCAACCAAACCCATCAGGTAAGGATGCTGAGCACGGACGGCTCCTTTCTGAAGCAAACAAACGGGCAACCCATTCCTATCTACACACCTCATTGCATTTTCCTTACCTCAGTCCTTTTTCCTTTCAGAGCTGTGAGTGCACACTTGCTCTATTTAAAACTCCAGGCATTCGGAGTTATCTTTCAGTTATTCTCCTGACATTTGAAAGTTGAAAGCTTTACTCTTCCAAAGAAGAAAGGAAGACATGAGTCCTGTATGTTTTCTTGGACGTCTATTTGCCTGTGTGCTGTTATTTTTTCTACTGCCACTTGTCATGTATTCAACTTTTCCAAGTCAGGATTGCAGAAATCCTCAAACTTACTTAAATTCCTCAGTTCTCAAATTACGTGTCTATCTTTACTCTGAGCTTGGCTGCCTGTCAGAACTAACACAGATGCGGTTCCTCGTCATCAGTCTTTAGGGAAAGCAAATTTCTAAGCATATTAAATACCTTACCCTTTCTTGGTTTCCTTTAAGTTTAAGCAAATAACGAGCTAATTACTGAGCACAGATGCTGAACTGAGAACCAGACAGATGCATGCAGTAATTCTTAATTCTACCATTGAACCTCTCTGCACCCTGATGACTGCCAGTGTACTGGAGCCCACAATGGAACTCCGGAACATAGTTCAGTTCTCTTCCTAAAATTAATTATTTTAAATTAGAATCGAAAGCAAACAATACAATTTGTTTCACTTTCCTGCATACATATCATTTTACTTGGCTTCCATTTGGCTCCCTCAACACTGTCCTTCCTCTCTCTCTATGTCCCATATTGATTGTCCCTTTCCATGCCTTAGCTTCCTCTTTTTTGGCTTTCATGTTAAATTACTCTACTGCTGTCTGTTCTCTACCACTCCAAACTCCCTTTGGATGTCTTCTTCCTCTCTCATTCCCTGTTTCTAGTTTTTTTTTCATATTTTAACCTTAAATTTTAATGGAAACAATGGACATCTATGGAACAAAAAACCACTTAAGTATCTTCTTTATTCAAGATTTATGTGGGGGTGTGGGAAATGGCAGGAAGAACGTACTTCCTGTTCTTCCAGAAGACCTGGGCTCAGTTTCTCAGCATTAACATCAAGAAGTTCATAGCCACCTGCAACTCCAGTTCTACTGGATCAGATGCTCTCCTTTGGCTTCTGAGGTCCCTGCATACTAGTTGTGTGTGTGTGTATATATATATATATACACACAGCTACACACATACAAATAAATTAATACATTTTTAAGAAACATACATGGGTGTTTTAAGGGAAATATATAGTGATGCCAGAAAAACTAGAGGTCCTGAAGGACCTAAATTTACATGTCAACCAGATTTTTGTGGTCAAATGTCAATGCCCAGAGAGTTGCAATATGTATTTGTTAGATTAATAAAAATTCTATCACCACTATCAAGAGGGAGAACCAGTGAAATTGATGCTATTAGTTATTACATCTTTCACGCACATAGATTTAAGAACATTTCAGTCCAGTATGTGTGTATGTCTGTGTATTTGTATGCCCACACACAAGCCCACAGCTATATTGTTCATAAGCCTAGTGTGCAGGGTGCTGAAATGAGAGCAAAGTAAGGACTGGCCATAAACAAGATATAAGGCAGAGATATGAATGCTCAGAGATACATTGTTCAATAGGAAGATGCAGAGCAATTCTAGTTTGAAGTTTCTTAAGTCTTTAATGTATACCCCCCCACACACACACACATAAATATATATATATGCATTTAAAACTGTTCTGTATATAAAAATGGGTATGTTATTTTTGTCTTTGTCTTTCTAAGTCCACCTTACTTTACCTAATATTAAAGTCTCTATCCACAACTGTCCATTTTAATTAATTTCTCTAGTGGAAAAACTGCAATCCAAGCACTGTAGTTTGGTTTTCCATTTCATTAGAATAAAGACATAACTCACATCTGTCTACAAGCCTTCAGGAATGAACTGAAGTAAAGCTCTTCAGCCTTAACAGTAAAGAAAGAACACTCACACATTTCTATCAGAATCAAAGAATAGACAGATTAAAAATAACAAATTATTTTGAAATATTTAATGTTAATTTCCAGTGCTTAAAGCCAATAATGTTCATGATAAATATTTGAGGATATAAGAATACCTAGTGCCCCCCACTCTCTGGGAATGAACAAAGAGACAATTTGTTGGTGGTGGTGTTTTTAATATTAGTCAGGGACAGAGAGCAGATGGCAATCCTTTGTTCATCCTAGCTTGATGCCTGGCTTGTTGGCCAAACCTGATTAATGTCTAGGACACATCAAATCAAATCAAATTGAAGCAGCACAGTGTGGGAGGAGGAAAACAGAGGCCATGGGGACTGCCATGCCACCCACATGGCACAATCAGGACATTGACACCAATGTGCCACCACACCATCCAACAGCACTGTTGGAGAATGTCACCCAGGATCCTGCCAGCCTCATGGCCACGCTACAGCAGGAGCAACCACAATATGCCAGTATGTGGTGGACAGATGGGAAAGAAAGAGGAGTTAAACAGCTTGAGTATTATGAAGAGAGATGGAACTGGAGACTCAAGAGTAGAGAGGAGTAGCCTGCTGTGAGGGGCCAACCCTGCCACCTGGGCCATGGTGGGATCTCAACCTAAGCTGCCTTTAAGGGCCATATCTGGTTCTGGCTACACAATAGCACGGGTCATTTTTTATGTCTGTGGCTCACATTATCACGGGGAAGTCCTTGGTCAGGGCAGCTGCCAGGGATCTCTTGGGCAGCTAGGGGCTGTGGAGAATGGGCTGGCCCCTCACTGGCTGCATTACTCTAGAGAACTGGCTCCACCTCTCACCAAAGGCAGCATGGTGGTGGGGATGTGGGTAAGCTGGCCCCAAAGTTTGAGTGTGGGAGAGCTGGACCTGGGGTCATGAAATCCAGTGAGCTGGGCCAGCCCCTCTTCAGCTGTAGCATTCAGGAGAGTGGGCCCTGTACCTCACCTGGCCAGCATAACAACTGAAAAATAAAATAACAAATCAGATTTAAACAAAATGCTGAACAAAGAAGGCTTAGGCTAAATGAGAATCCTTAAACCAACAGAAATTAAATAGTATGAAACTTAGCCAGAATCAGACATGGATCAAGCCTAAGCTAATTTAAGGAGGTATATAAAATAATAAATCCCAACTCTACTTCTAAACTTTTTACTTTTCACTCCAGATTGGTATGTGCTTGGGAATCCAAAAACAAGGTATAAACCAAGGGATTACATCACACAGAGTAGACACATTATCCTGGCTGCACTGCATTCTTAAGAGAGCTTTTCAAAAATACTCAATTTCAAAAATTAAGACATGACTGTAGATTTAGATACTTAAATTCCTGTAAGTTACAATCCCTAGTGATATGGTCCAAAGCAAATGATATTTGTGCTTCATACAACATCATCCGGACATCCTGTGGGAGGAGGATTAACGTCTTGTTTAAAGATCACGGAAATATTGTCAAATGGTTCTGATTGCATTCTGATTCTCTGTAGAACAATAGGATAATAATGACATAGATGAGTAGAGTAACATAACAGTAAAGATTGAAGTTGTAGACCAAACTGTACACAGAAGCACTTAATAATAGTGACCAATACTGTGAGGTAAATTCGTTACATAAATGTTAGTCTTTATATAGTGTACAACCCTTAGCATTTGCTTAACAATGACTACTAAGTGGTATATCTAAAGTACAGAATACACTGCTTGGCATGTTGAAAGGAAGCCATCACTTCCAAAACAGCAATGATATAAACTACCAACGTAGACTGCTCCCATGCTAACGGTAGGCTTCCTGTTTCTGAAGGAGCACAGAAAGCTTACAAAATATGTATCTCCCTTTCTCAGAAGTACTACACCATGATGTTTGTTTTGTTTTGTTTTGTCTTGTCTTGTCTTGTTTTGAGATGTGCTAAGGAAGCAAGGAAAGTGGCCTTTCAGTAGGTTAGGAAAGTGGACTCCTGACTTGAGCAGTTATTTCTAGAATGTCTCAGACTCTTTATTTGACGATTCCATTTGAGGCTTGGTAGGGTAATCTCCACTCAATAATCCTATATTATTCCTCAATAATCCTATGTGTCCAGCTTGAATAATAAGAAGTGAATGAAAAGTGGGGCTTTCGTTTATCTAGTCCAATAAAAAGAAACATTTAAGTCACATTTACAATAGGCACTTGTAGGACACACAACAAATTGGACTTCATTGTGAAGTTTTATTGTTACTATCAGCATTTATTTCACTCACATTGCTGAGCAGGCTGTCTAGTTCAGCCAGTGGTGCTGGGGTAACCAGAGTGCTTTTGCAAAAAGCCCTGACACTTCAGATCAGTTAGGACAAAAGTTCAAACTGATGAGATTTTTCTTATTAGTGTTTTTCTTGTTATTTGCTGCTGGTATTTTTCTGATAACTAAGTCTCTCTACAAGACTCTGATAAAAATAACAATTTTACAGTAAAGAGTGGATCTCATTCTTTTATCTTATATCGGGAGTTTCTTAGTTGTTGTGCGTAGGATGCACAGAATAACTCCTGATTCATATCTTAGTCCACCCCTCACTTTATAGAATGAGGACTGGCAAAAGAAACCAGCAGTATCATCCTTATTTCTCACTGTGCTCAGTCTCAAATAATGTGTGAACACACTGCTGGATCTATTGGAGATTACTAGATCCAGCAGTGTGAACTATTTCAGAAAATACATTTCTCTCCTGTTGAATAACTTATAAAATACATATAACGGTGTCATATCTATGACTATACATACCAGTCTTCCTTTTAGTAAAAGTTTCTGCCTCATGTTTCAATAATATCAATGAACTGGGAAGATTTTGTCCCAGGGGATAAAAGGCCAAATACAGAAAGCAAAGGATATATGCATTAATTTAATGACAGCAACAATGACAAATGAAGAGCAATAAAAAGAAAGGCTGAATACATTGAAATAAAGAGAACAGTGATGAGCAAGTGTACTGGCTGATTTTTTGTGTCAACTTGACACAGGCTGGAGTTATCACAGACAAGGAAGCTTCAGTTGGGGAAGCACCTCCATGAGACCCAGCTGTGGGACATTTTCTCAATTAGTGATCAAGGGGGGTAGGGCCCCTTGTGGGTGGTGCCATCCCTGGGCTGGAAGTCTTGGGTTCTATAAGAGAGCAGGCTGAGCAAGCCAGAAAAAGCAAGCCAGTAAGGAACATCCCTCCATGGCCTCTGCATCAGCTCCTGCTTCCTGACCTGCTTGAGTTCCAGTCCTGACTTCCTTTGGTGATAACAGCCATGTGGAAGTAAGCTGAATAAACCCTTTCCTCCCCAACTTGCTTCTTGGTCATGATGTTTGTGCTGGAATTGAAACCCTGACTAGGACAGCATGTCAGAAATGGTAGTTTTTAGCAGCTATACGTTGCCATGCTGTTGGGTGAGCAAATACAGAGTTTCACACACAATATGAGGAATGCAATTGATAGTATTGTATTTGAAGTTGTAAATTTGCTCAAAATAGATTTTTAGATGTTCTTGCACACACACACACAAAAGAAAACTATAGGATATGGAGCATGTCCATTTGCATGAGTGCTTCACCGAAGCATGTAAATTACACCATACTGAGAAGGATGTAGTGATTTAAGCCCTTGGTGGCAGCAGAAGGCACATGAATAAAATGGTAAGGGATCATCTAGCACTGTGGTAGAGCCTATTCTGATAGGATGAGATGGTGGTGGCATTGTGCTTCTGTGATATTGTTCCACAAATATATTGCCCCATATGTTGTGATCAACACTTATCAACACTTTAGAACAGAAAGAGAAATTACATATTTATAATATATATATACATATATGTACATATATATGGTTTTATGTGTGTACATATGTAATATAAAGTAGGCAGTGGAGTGATAACACATATATACATCAGATCAAAAACATTCATATCTATAATATACTTAAAAATAAACCTTTAACAACCTAATCTCATGTTCTAACACTGATTCCCTTAAATATGAACAACTGACAGCATCTGCCCCCAAAACATCATCAGCCTCCAACCTTAAATACAACCAGAGATATGCATCTAGTTTGTGAATTTTTTGGAGAAAGAAGTATTCTCATATTTTCCTACTTATGGGACTTTAGACAGAGATGACTGGTTTATATATTTGGTTGATTGGAAAAGAATACATTGAAAAGATAGGAAAGTCTGGATTAAACATCTCCAGATGTGTCCAGATGTCACTGTCTGTGAAGAGTAATGCTTCTTATGCAAATTCTAGCAGGAAACATCCAAAATATTGGGAAATATCCCAGTGGGTAGGTAAAAATGATATATCGGTCTCTTTCTTCAGTAATCTTATGGCATGAGAGACTGTCACACAGGGAACAGGAGGGAAATGGATATTATAAATGGGACATGTTTATTGCCACGTACAGATCCACTAACTAGCAGTTAGAGAGCAAATCTCTCCCATGACAAAGTCTCCCATATCCTGAAACCTTCCCCTCTGAAAACCGCGTCTTAGGAACACGTCGATTATGTTGAGCCTCGTGAATCCTTGGAAATGGCAGTGATTTGTTTTCAATGAAATAGACAGCCCAGAGCTTAGATTTCTGTCTTACATGGCTGCAAAATAACCTTAACCCTAGTATTACAAAATCATCGCTGTATGAACATGTTACCTGTAACCATTACCTCAGAGAAAGTAGGTTTCTTTCATGATGAAGGAAGAACTTCATGATTTTGATATTGCAATGAAAGGTACATTACCATGCAGAGTCAGCCAGCTGTAGTATGGTTGATTATACCTATGTTTTCCAGAACAACAGCAAGAACAATAAAAAAGAGGTGGTTAATCCTGTTACCATGGAGAGTCAGGGAAACATTCAACAGTGGGTTAAGGATGTGTGTATCTGGAGTCTAGTGGAAACATGAGCACGTTTTGACGCTCACATGCTCCATTAATAGACTGGCATGTAAGAAGCAAATAGGCCAGCAAGGCATATCTTCAGCTTCCCTCCTTGACTTCATCCTCTAGTCTTATCCCTGCTTTGTAGCAAATCATCTGCTCTGAATTCTCCTCTTTCACTGCTCCTATTACCAAGGGACTAGTAGAACCTTGTGGAACACCATTCTTTCTTACATGCTGTATCCCCGTTCCTAATCCTAAAAGTCAGCTTCCAATGACCAGAAATACATTTTACCTGGAAAGCCTAGTGGTTATGTTTGTCAGGATTCCAGGACACTTACCAGGAAACACAGATACCACATCCTTCTAGAACCAGAGACCACTATAGAAACCAAGGAACAAAACACCTATCCACCAAAGACAAGACCAGATATCAGCACCTAGACTTACAATCTTCCCAAACCCAGATGCTTAAATGTCATCCTAAAAGTACAATCAATAATGTCGAAGACAGTATATCTCCATTAAAACCCAGCAATGCTGTGATAGTAGGCATGGAGAACTGCAAGATAGTGAAACCACACAAAAAGACCTTAAAATAGCCTTTAGAAATATGATAAAGGTCCTTAATAAGGAAAAAAAATAAATCCATCTAGAAATCCATGAAAATAAGTGAAATAGTTCAATGCATGAAAGTAGAAATAGACTTAATAAAGAAAACCAAACTAGGGAAAATCTAGAAATGAAAATTTGAGGACCTTGAACAGAAAACTGAGAGTAAGTCTCACCAACAGAATACAAAAGATGACAGAGAGAACCTTGGACATTGAAAACAATTCTAAAACTTGCAAGAAATCTGAAACAGTACAAAAAGACAAAAAATTAAGAATATTGGGAATAAAGGAAGGAGAAAAACCACAGGTTAAAGGCATATACAATACTTTCATCAAAAGTATAGAAGAAAAATGTCCTAACCTAAAGAAAGACACACCTATAGAGTTACAAGAAGCCTACAGAACACCAAAGAAACTGCACCTGAAAATAAGTCTTCTCAGCACAAAATAATTCAAATGCCAAATATGCACAACAAAGAAAGAATATTAAAAGCTGCAAGGGAAAAGGAGCCAGTAACATATAAATATAGACCTATTCAAGTAACACTTGACTTTTTGATGGAGATTCTAAAAGCCATAAGGGCCTGGATAAGTGTTCTACAGATTTGAGACCACAAACCCTACTCCAGACTACTGTACCCAACAAAACATTCAGTCATGACAGAGCAAATAAGATATTCAATGATAAAACTAAACTTAAGCAATATCTTCAAATCTAGTCCTACAGAAGGTGCTAGAACATAAATTCTAGTCTACAGATATTAACTACATCCAAGAAAACACATAGACTAAATAATCTCAGATCAGCAATATCAAATGAAAAAAAAAAAAAACAAGGAAAGACATTGCATTTCTTACCATCTAGATAAGAAAGACAAGTGTGCCCAAGTACATAAAAAACAAACAAAAATAAAACCAAAATACTACTACAGCTTAAAGAACACATTGATAGTGGGAGGCTTAAATACCTCACTCTTACCAACTGAGAATTCATCCACAAAATACATAAACAGACAAATGTTCCAACAGATATTATTAAACAAATGGAAACAATAGATGTTTAAGGTATATTTTACCAAACAAAAGAATATATTTTGTTCTCTGTACCTCATAGAACTTTCTCCAAGAGTGACCACACACTCAAACATAAATTTTCAAGAGATATAAGAAAAGTAAAATAATACCCTGCATCCTATCTGACCACCACAAATTAAAACTGGATACCAGCCACAACAGAAAGTTTACAAAGTCATGGAAACAGAACAACTTACTACTGAATGAGAAGTAGGTCAAGGAAGAAATGAAAGACTTTCCAGAATTTAATGAAAATGAAAACAACATACTCAAACTTATGGGATACAATGAGGGTGAATCCAAGTGGCAAGTTCATAGTTTTAAATGCATCCATTAAAAAAAGGGAGAGATCACATACTAATAAAGTAACAATGCACCTGGAAGTACTATAACAAAAGAAGAAGAAATCATATTTAAAATGTCTAAACAACAAGAAATAATCAAACTCAGTTCTAAAGACAACAAAATAGAACCCAACAAACAAAAATCAATACATAGAATCAGCAAAACAGAATTAGCTCTTTGAGTAAATCAATAAGAATAACAAACTTTTATGTAAATTAAAGAAAAGGCAGAAAATTGACCTAAATTGAAAAATTAGATAAAAGTGGTACAATAGCTATAGAGGAAATCCAGACAACTGTAAGGACACACTATCTATACTTAATTGAATTGGAAAATCTAAAAGAAATGGATAATTTTCTTCATACATAAATATACACATCTATGGACAATTGTTTTTTGATAAGAAACCAAAACTACATACTGGAAAAATAACAGCATCATCAGCACATGATGCAAGTTAAATCTGGTAGGTGCATGTAGAAGAATGCAAATAAATCCATATTTATCATCCTGCATAAAACCAAGTCTAAGTGGTTCGAAGATCTCACTCAACATAAAACCAGATACACAAAACCTGATAAAATGAAAGTGGAGAATAATCATAAACACAGTGTCACAGAAAAAGTATTTCTGAACAGAACACTGTTAGAATAGGCACTAAGATCAGCAATTAATATATGCAAACTAATGAAACTGACAAGCTGCTGTATGCTAAAAGATATAATTTGCAGAAAGTATCAGCCTATAGAATGGAGGTGGATTTTACCAACTGCATATCTAATAGAGGGCTAATATTTGAAACTTATAAATAACTCAAAAACTAGATATCAAGAAAGCAAATAACCAAACTTAAAAAATAGGTATAGATCTAAACAGAGACTTCTCACTCAAGTAGTTTCAAATAGCTAAGAAATGCTTAATGCTCAACATCCTTAACTATCAGAGAAATTCAAATCAAAACTACTTTGAGATTTCATCTTATTCCTGCCAGAATCCTTAATATCAACAAAACTAATGACAGCTTATGCCTAACGATGTGGAGTAAGAGAAACATTCATTCATTCCTGGTGGAAATGCAAACTCGTACAGCCTCCATGGAAATCAGGATGGTGGTTCCTCAG
Organism: Montemys delectorum; assembly: GCA_019843815.1. Taxonomy (NCBI): domain Eukaryota; kingdom Metazoa; phylum Chordata; class Mammalia; order Rodentia; family Muridae; genus Montemys; species Montemys delectorum. Next base: position 7,125 of record JADRCD010209467.1, on the reverse strand, counting down.
GAAAATGAGAATTAATGTACCTCAAGATACAGCTATATCATTATTGCTCAGATGACCAAAGGACTTTTTATCTTACTATAAACATTTGCTCAACCATTTCATTTTTTCTCTATTAATAACAGCCAGAAACTGGAAACAACCTAGTTGTCTCTCAGCAGAAGAATAGTTAAAGAAAACATGCTACTTTTACATGATGCACTATTACTCAGCCATTAAAAAGAATGAAAATATCAAATAAGTAGCTGGAACCTGAAAAAAAATCATCTTGGCTGAGGTAACTCAGACCCAGAGAGACAAATATGGTATCTATTTACGTATATGTGGATAATAGCAGTTGTATTAATCCTAACCAAGCTAAAAGCCTCTAGAATCACAAAGGTTAGTTACAGAGTAAGCATCCGGGTGAGAGGAAGATAGATCTCTCTGGGAAAGGGATATCCATGGATGGAGGAGTGGAAAAGTAGGATTAAGTGCGGAGTTGGAGGGATATGAAAGAAGGAATTTAGGAATAGAGCTAAAATTAAGGGCCATTGAGGGGTAGTATGGGAACCTAATGCTGTAGAACCTGAAAATATATAAAGATAATCTACATATAATTGCCATATAACAGGGTTAAACAAAGCCTTATCTGGCCATTGCTTGTCATCAAATGAAGTTTACAGTACTAGGATTGGGTTACATCTAATTTAGTTGTTGCCCAACGGGGTCGATGGCAATCCTCAGACAACCCAAATATTGCCAAGACTGCTCTGCACAATCTGACAGCAAGGCCTCACTGCTGAGGACAACACCTGCACAACTCATTGAGCTTGTGCCTACGTAAGCCTTTACCCCTGTGTCTTTACATCTTAATACAGGAAAGTATTCTGTGTGTTACCAAAGTAGAAATGTAAACACCATTCCAGCCACAAAACCTTAGATCTAGAACCATGTTCTGCCTACAATATATGGTATGTATGGTGGCAAGAAGCTGTGGGAGTAACCACCAAATTAAATTTGATTTGATTTAAGACTTACTTCACAAATTAGAACCCATACCAACACCGGTAGGTGGTCAAGTCCCTGAAATTAGATAGGCCAAGGACCTAGAAGGGAAAAACAAATTGTATTGTCTTGCTAAAGGAATGCACTAATGTAGTGAGTCCTAATGCTATTTAGCTATGCTCATAAATCAGCCGTCATCAGAGAAGCTTCCTCCTACAGCAGATAGAAACAAATACCCACAGCAAACAATGTGCAGTGAGTGAAAGACCTCGGAACACTTAATCCTACATAGGATATCTCCAACAAACCATTCCCTTTTGGGCTCAGGTAACTGTGCAGAAAATGAGGTAGGAAAAGCGTAAGAGACAGAGGGGATGAAGGAAACCAAGGAAACAAGTTCCTCTCAATCAACAGGATAGATGACATATGAGCCCATAGATACTGAGGGAGCATAAATAGGAGATGTGGTCCTAAAGATGAAAAGGCATGTGGATACATGCATCTGTCCCTAACCCAGAAGACGTATCTAGTTGATAAATATTTGCAAAGGAAAATTTAATTTTTTCTGAAGGGGTCTCACTGGGAAAACACATATTCATAAGGGTAGGATGCATACCCTGTAGTAGATACCCAACAGAAAATTATTTCAATGACATCACTGGAGACCTGACTTACAATGTCCTGTCAGGATTTTTCTTTTTTTAAAAGTATCTTATTTTACTCTCTTTTTTCCCTACAGCTCCTTTGAATATATATAATATATATAATAGCTTCTATTTCAGTGTTTTATGTGGTTTCTGAGTGTACAAATGAGTGACGCTTTGAATCTGTAGCTGTTTCATCTGTCCTTTCTTGGGCTCCTTTTCTTCTGTTTCTTGGTTTTGTCCTATCATGATGTGTGAGTTTTTGTTTTACATTACTATGTTTATTTTATTATTATCCCTTAGAAGCAGAAAACTAATCAGAATATATTATGTGAGAAAAAAAACATCTATTTTCAATAATAGAAAAAACTCATAGCATAAATTCTGGACAAAAATAAATAGCTGGAACTTCAAAGTGTGTGTGTGTGTGTGTGTGTGTGTGTGTGTGTGTATGAGAGAGACAGAGAGAAAGAGACGCACAGAGACAGAAACAGAGATAGAGACAAAGACAAATTGACAAGTTAATTCAACCTTATTCTAGTAAGTATAATTTTATTTGTTAATCAAAGTTCGTCCATGTGCAGATGTTTGCATCTACTAATCAGGCAAACACTAGCCCAACTGGAGTTATGCCCATAAGAAAATGGAGAAGGCATAGTGGTAGAAGGATGGTGTAACAGACATTAAAAATCATCAATGATCTTGTAATCAAATACCAAAGATTATAGATAGCTTCTGAGTCTTCTCTTGGATTAAGTATGGAAGTTTCTTTGAGGTTTTTGTGTAGTGCGAGGGAACTCCAAGAGAGACAAGAATGAACTGTTTAACTTTTCCTCAAGTCTTGTTACTTATGTCGTAGCTATAGTAAGCACTTCTGGGCATGATTCATGATTGCAGTGACTAAAGTCCTTGGGATTCCTTTACTAGTTAAGAAGCTTGAAAATGGCATCAGCCCACAAATACTTAAGAATATCGTGAGCTCATGCTCTGAGAAAATCTCAAGGAGCAGAAAAATGATCATAGCATTCCTTTTTCTCTTTACCGTTAGAGAGGCAACACTGAGAGTACAACTCGTCATGACAACCCCAGTGAAGAGAATTTTTGAGGCCGTGGGTCAGTTGCATCACTGATTCCTGAGTCTGATTGCCTTGGAAAGCATGTGTCTACAAACTCGTGTCATAGGCTCCGCCTTCCAGAAGACTTTCATGACCCGTGAAAGTATCTGATTTCTCCATTCACAGTGCTTTACCTGATGCGAGCTTTTAAGCACTTACACGAAGGAAATAAATTTCTAACTGTAAACTGCACAAAAACTGGTTGGTTTACTGTAAGCATTTTATAATCCATTCAAAAAAAAAGACAAAAATAAAGTTCATTTGAAATATTAAAATATTAAATAACATGGTCTCAGATGTGTGTCAAAATTACGAAGCAAAATTATTGTACTTGAGATGGCATGCAAGAAACAGAAAGAATAAATCATGTGACAGATTTACTTAGGTCTGAATTTAAAGTTCACCCACTAACATTTTGAATTTTGTTTAGCCATTCTCCTATGTGTTTTCATCCTCCCTGCAAAACATAGCGACAACTCCCTTGCCTATTTGATTTGGATTAGCAAGTTGAATGGTTCAAGTTCAACTATAGACACAACCATTCGACTCTTATAAATAATAAGCACTGGTACTCTTTGTTGTTTAAATTACAAACATTTATGCTTAAAATACATGGAGAACTAGGTAATACATACTATAGAATTCATTCTATAACATAAATAAGAAAATGAAATTTTCCATGACTTCCAAATAATATGGCTGATTAGAAGTTGGTTCCATGTGATGTGGTAAAGGCCAAGTGTCAGGATAACAGAACACAGACTCAGTTCTGAAGAGTGAAAGATAAAAGGAGCATGTGATATTCCAACAGGAGGGGAACAGAACAAAGCACAGAGAAGGAAACCATATGAAAGGACATAATCAGCACATGATTACATCCACACAGCTTCCAGGCAGAAGTAGAAGAAGCCTCACCTAAATTAAGCTAGGTAGCTCTTAGAAAAGACGCTGCCAGGAATCCAACCCAAGGAGTTGTTTTCTGTGAGTCTTCCAAGCCTCTGGACATAGTTGTGGGTTTGGTAAGACAGTGACTCTTTCCTTAGAATCGGTTATAGAGTTCAGTTCCATCTATTTGTAATATTGTTTTAGATTATATTCTACTCAAAGAGATGTGGGTGGCCACCATCTCAAAAAGAATCATTTGCTTACAATTGAGTCATTCTGGAGGCCTGAGAGAAAGGAAGTAGGTCAGAGAGCTTGGAGCCAACTTGCCATGATTTTGGATGAGAAAGCCCCAAAGTGACCCTTACGGAGTGGAAGCACATGATTATGACAATCTAAAAGAAGCCAGAGGAAGCAGGATCAGAGCAGGCAATGGAAGTACGCTAGAAGTGGTAACACTGTATTAAGTAGGAAATGGGCTCACCTAAGAAAAACTATGGAGTTGGATAGCCCTGGGTCTGAGGCAAATTCATGTGGGTTTAATTTTGGAGCTATTTATATAATCGGTTTACTACTGAAAAACCTGAGAATGTCAGAGTTCTAACACACTAATGCCACAGTCTAACAGCTCCACTGAAGTGAATAATGCCTAACGAGTTTTGATATTACAGATATTATAGACATTACATCATTAAGTTGTTTATTTGAGGTCATGCAGATTTTTTTTTTACATTGCCACCTATAGAGCATTTTGCTCTTAGAATTGTCTTTAAGGGAGGCATAGGCCTCAGGAAGAGCAGGGGAGCCACAGGACTGCAGGGACAGGAGCCTCTCAGCTTCCGAGTGACAGAGCTGGATCAGCTACCAACTCTGCCCCCTGCCTGACAGGGGAGAGCTTCCCTCCAGGGCAGACTTCAGCCCAAGGACTCAGGGGAGAGCTTCCCTCCAGGGTAGACTTCAGCCCAAGGACTCAGGGCAGGCTTCAGCCCCAGGAATCAGGCAGGACCAGCCAGGAGGCATAGGCCTCAGGAAGTGCAGGGGAGTCTCAGGACTGCAGGGACAGGACCCACTCAGCTTCTGAGTGACAGAGCTGGATCAGTAACCACCTCTGCC
>JADRCD010209466.1:0-11331 GCA_019843815.1 Montemys delectorum | reverse complement strand
GCCTGCACAATGGGCTGCCCACTCCCCGCCCCATAAATCACTAAGTAAATGCTCTGCAGGCTTGGTTCTAGTAGCCTCGTGGAGACATTTTCTTAATTGAGTTTCCCTCCTCCCAGATGTCTCTAACGTGTGTTGAGTTGACATAAAATTTTCCAGCACTACCAGTGAAATGGCTCAGCAGAGACGGCACTCGACAAGCTGTTTGAGCCCATGTGGAAAGAACCAACTCTTGCAAGCTGTCCTTTGAGTGCCTGTACTGCATTTCAATACCCACCTACCCCCCCACATACACACACATGCAAACTTAAATGAGGAAGAAAATGGTACTAAAACCAGGGATGGTGGTGCATGTTAAGGAGAGGGCAGTGAGATAGCAAATTCTAGGCTAGCCTGGACTATGCATTGAAACTGACCCTACCTGTATAAAACAATAAATAATAAGACTGAGCTGGCTACGGATTCTGTGTCACTGAAGAATGTGAGCCCTGGTTTATCAGAGAGTTAGCGTCTGGTCTTGAGAGCAGTAGTCTTCAATGTGGCCTCACCTGTTTGCCCAGGTGTAATTAGGGCTTGGTTATGCTGGCCCAGTGCTGGATTGAAATCCCTTCTGATTCAGACTCCAGGCCCTGAGCCAATGAGGGCTGTGTAAGAGCACATCACACAGGTGTTCCTCGATTGGCCTGAGAAAATATGTGGCTTTCTCTGTCGGCTCCTTTGTCTCTGGTCATCAGCAGTAGCCTTTACACACACACCTCAGGGTCTGAGGCCTGTGTGAAAGACTACAGTATGTTGCCCAGTTCTTTGTGTTTGTCAGTAGTCCAGAGCTCAAAAGGTGTGCGGAGCCTTGCATGGGACTTATTTTATCTCCCCTCTATTTAAGGGCTGTTTGTTTCTTCTTGCTTGGAGTCTGTAAGCGAGAGAAACACTTTAGTAAATGTGTCCGGAAAGAGCTGCTGACGTAACTGCTCTCATGTCATGGCTCTCGACTTTGCATCAGAAATCGGTTCTCTACTTTGGGAGATTACATGTAGCAAAGAATACATTTGTTCACTAAAATAGAGTTTTTGAGTCCCACGCATCCTGAGGCGGGGGTGAGATCTGTTCTTGGTGCCTGTCTGTTACTGAAAACTAGGCCATCCAAAGCAGGGAACTCAATTTCAAAGTTTAGTTTTTAAATGTAAAAACTGCAGGTGGCTGGAGTTGGCTCAGTGGTTTAGAGCACTGAGTGCTCTTGCAGAGGATCCTAGTTCGATCTCCAGCACCCACAAAGTGGCTCACAAACATCAGTGACTCTGGTTCAGGGGATCCAATGCCCTCCTTGAGCACCAGGCATACATACAGCACACGTAACATGCGTGGAGTGAAAGCACTCATACACATAAAATAAAAGCACATATTGTCGGGCATGATGTGACACTCCTTTTATCTCAGCTCTCCAATGTTTGGCCTGCGTGGACGTGTGCCGTGTGCCTGGTCCCTGTGAGGTCAGAAGAAAGCATCAGATCTCCTGAAACAGCAATTGTAGGTGGTCGTGAGCCACAGGGACTCGAACCCAAGTCCTCTGCAAGAGCAGCCAGTGCTCTTAACCACTGAGCCATCTTAACTACTAAGCCATCTCTCCAGCCCAGACCCTAGGGGCTTTTAACAACTTTTCAAAAATTGTTTTGCAATAGGATTTCACTACTCAACCCAGTGTGGCCTCAATTCACTATATATGTCAGGCTAGCCTTGAATTTGTAATCCTGCTGTGTCTGCCTCCCACGTACTAAGATTATAGGCATTTACCACCAGGCATGGTACCCTAGGTTTTCAATGATCAGTGATGGGGTGTGGGAGAAATACCAAGACCCAGGAGAGAAGAAAAAGCAAGAGGATGTGTCCGGCCCTGAGGGTCACCATTTTGTCCCCAGCTTCCTCAGGTAACCCTGCTGAGAGGTGTGGCAAGAAAGCACAGCATGCCCTTTGGAAGGACATCCTTTGAGGTGCCACTTCCTGTATCTGTCTTGCTATCCTCTGTGGGCAGGGATAAGAGGCTTTGCCAGTTTATTGTATGGTCTTAGAGATGTAGATCCTCATGCATGATAAGCAAGCTTTTCCCAGTGAGCTCCCCGCTGCCCCTAGCCTGGTTTCACGTTATTTTACAAAGCTGGGAGAATCACAGCTGCAGGTCACCAGGATCCTATCGATGCTGTCCCAGCATGCTGGCCTCCTCTTGTGGAGACAGTCTGTCTGTGATATGGATGGTCCTGAGAACAATTTCACAGAGAGTTTCATCCAGAATCTGCAGGCTCCGCAGAGCTGCCCTCAACCATCTATGGCCTGGCAAAGAATTCTGGTTTTATTACCTAGCTGTTTTGCACACACCCGAGAATGAACAGCATTTGTGGTATTCATCCCATGAATTGGAGGTCTGACCTCAGTATAGAATTCTTGCCATTGCCAGCTGTTAATCATACACACACACACACACACACACACACACACACACTGTTGATGGATATGCCACCTAACACATCCACCTTCATCGGACTTAAAGCATGCATAATACTAAGTGTTGAAAGGATACAGATGAAGGCAGGTAGATGGGTTGGAAACTAACTTAAAGCAGGTAGATGCCCATCGATGGAAGGTCTGTAATATTCTTCATGTGTTGATTAATGTATGTTAGAAGACTGCGTTGGTTAATGTAAGTTATTTGTGTATTGCCTCATTTATTCCAGAAGGTCCTTAAGATAATATCTGAATCTGAAATCAAGTAAAGACTCCAGTGTGTTGGATGTGTGTGGGTGAGGGTGTTTGCCCTGGATTAGCATCTGTCCTTTCTCCAAAGATAGCACAGGAGCGTTTAGACAACACTCTGTTGGCTTGAGTTGGGAATTATGTGTTTTAATTCTCATTCTGTTCCTGACGGTAACCTTGGTCAGGTTTCTAATACTGTCTATGTGTGAGAAATGAGGCAGAGAAAGAGGATCGAAAAACAAACAAACAAAACAGAAAACACTTCACTTAGTTGATGAGAGAATAAGAAGAAGCGTGTCTAACAGCCCCGTGTCGGCAGGGTTCTGGGCATGGCTGGGTCATGGAGGCACGGGCAGGATGTATGCCAAGCCTCGGGTTAGGCGAGTGTAGGACATTGACTATGCTTCCTGTTGCCTGAATAGACATGGGGGAAATTATAGAAAAGTGGCTGAGCGCCCGGGATGGAGAATTGAAGGGAAGGCATAGCACAGCCGCTACCACTTGGCGTACAAGCATGCCGGGAGCCTCTGCTGTTGTTTTTATGACAGTGTGAGGTCCCTCGCCGAACAAGCCGTAAATAACAGCAGAAGAACGCCCTGAGACTTGGACGGAAGCAGCAGGTCCTGTGCTCAGCCAGTGGTGTGAGGCAGCAGGCTGTGGAGTCGATGTCAATGAGGGGATGACTTTTCACTCGGGTGTGGGAGGCTTCAATGAGGAAAGCCGCTGCGGGTCAGGTGTGGGAGGTAATACAGTCCTAACAGAGCGGCTCCGGGTCAAGCGTGGGAGGTAATAGAGTCCTGAACAATGAGGAAGACATTCCTTGTGTGGGTGAAGGTTCATAAAAGTCTTGTTGATCTAGAGGATGGCTGTGGATCCCAGGTGGATCTGAGAGGGGCTGCCTCCCTAGGCAGAGTTAGAAGGGGTCTTACTCTTGGATCTGAGTTGAGCGTGAGCTCGGCTGCAGTTGAGAGCTCCAGGGCACGTGGAATGCTGTGTATTCATTGAAGGCTCCTATTTGTCTCTTCCAGCCTCTGCGGCCTGCTCCTGGCACCTAATCTCTGCTCCTGCCTTCCACTTTCCTCCTAATGTGAGCAAAACCTTCGCTGTCTCTCAAGTTCTTCTCTCTATTCCCTGGGCTGCACCCTTCTACAGTGTGCTCCTTCCTTGTGTATGGTGCCTGTGTGAGTGTGTATGTATGCATGTGTGTGTGTGCCTGCATGCATGTGTGTTCGTTCACACAGGTGCCCCCAGTCTCCCTTCCCCTTGTTCTCCCAATTTTACTTCTTTTCTTTTCTTTTTTCTTTTCCTTGTTTGTTTGTTTGTTTGTTTGTTTTTCAAGACAGGGTTTCTCTGTATAGCCCTGGCTGTCCTGGAACTCACTCTGTAGATGAGGCTGGCCTGGAACTCAGAAATCCACCTGCCTCTGCCTCCCAAGTGCTGGGAGTAAAGGTGTGCACCACCACTGCCAGGCCCCAATTCTATTTCAACTGTTAAAAACACAGGATCCTCTCTTTGCAACTGAGAAAGATTCTCAGTCTGATAAGCACATTTATCCCTGTACTTACTCAATTTGAATTATGACTTGGAGAGGTTCTCTCAAGTAGCTCCAGTTGTACCATTATTCTCAAATTTTATTCTGCAGGGTTTTGTTTTTTTTTAAGATTTATTTATTTATATATGTGAACATACTGTTACTGTCTTCACACACACCAGAAGAGGGCGTCAGATCTCATTACAGATGGTTGTGAGCCACCATGTGGTTGCTGGGAATTGAACTCAGGACCTCTGATAGAGCAGTCAGTGCTCTTAACCTCTGAGCCATCTCTCCAGCCCTTATTCTGCATTTTAATGGAGGTCCTGCTTTCTGGGCAAAAAACAAAAACAAAAACAAAAACCCAACCCAAACAAACAAACAAACAAACAAAACCCCACCTAGTCCTTTTAGAGAATACCTTATTAAAACAGGGCAACAGTATCTCCCTTTAAATCCAATTGTGTCTGTAAAAGAAAAGAAACTTGTTATTCAAATAATGCCCTAGTGACCGCCCACAGCTCTCTGCTGTAACATGGGCTACCCTGAGATACTTCCCTCATGACTGCTACACTGAGCTAGCCTCTGGTCTTTGGTGGTTTCTTCTTTTCTTTTTAGGACTCTGCCCTAATGAAAGGGGTTGCCCTTCTTTCCATCCCGCTCTGCTTGCTGTGTGAACGTTTGCCTGTTGTTTTAGTAAGCTTTGCTTTATAGGTCGTCATTTGCATTTCACGTCTGTTTTCTGCTTCCTGTCTCCTACCAAATCTGCTTGGAAAACAATCTGTCCTCACTGGTTTTGCCCCTGTAGTGAATAAGCAGGCAGTGTGCCTTTCTTATGGATCTGTGTTCAGGGCTGGCTGGTTGGTTGGTGTGTTTTATCTGCCATGGGGTCTCTCTCTACCCTGGCTGGCTTCTATAGACCAGAGTGGCTTTGAGCTTGCAGCCGCCCTCATGCAGGTGCCTCCCAAGCTGGGATAACAGGCATAAGCTTCCACACCCAACTAGGGTTTTGTTCCTTTGTCTTTTAAATCTCGAGTCTGCTTTGCCCAGGACCTGGTTCTTTTAGATTTAGCTAAATTCAGGTTCTGGGCCCAGGGATTAATTGGCATTATTTACTACTGTCTTACAGTTTCTGCCAAGAGCCCAAGCTCTTCCAGGTCCCACTCAGGCACCCAGGTGCCTGTGAGAGGTGCTTGGCCATCTAAATTTGCTTTCTTCCTCTATTGGCTGACATATTTGTGTTGGAGCAAGTCGGGGGTATTCACACTCAGGAGTAGAGACTTCTGGCCCCATCACCATCAGTAACATAACATGTAAACTTTTACAGTATTTTTTTAGAATTCTGGCTTTTACCAGGGTGACAGTAGCACATTAGTATGTATGGGGGGGGGGGCTCTAGGGTCTCATGGCTTGCCCCAAACTTGCTGTGTAACTAATGATGACCTTGAACTTATGACCCTCCTGCTTCCACCACTTAAGTGCTGTACCATCATACCCAGTTTTATTTATTGAGCAGTGAACCCAGGGCTTTGTATGAGCTGGGCAAGCTCTCTACCAACTAAGCAACATCCTTAGTCTCCAGTTCTCATGATTTTAGAAATTGAATTATTGTGTTGAACAACATGACGTTGTGGTTTTTTTTTTTAATTTTTTTATTATTTATTTATCTTACAATTTGAGTGCACTGTAGCTGTCTTCAGAGACACCAGAAGAGGGCATTGGATCCCATTACAGATGGTTGTGAGCCACCATGTGGGTGGTGGGAACTGAACTCGGGACCTCTGAAAGGGCAGTCAGTGCTCTTACCCGTGCTCTTAACCACTGAGTCATCTCTCCGGACAACTCTTATTGCATAGTTTGCAAGTAGTTTACAAATTCACAGTCATTAGTGAATACATTGCTCAAGGCATTGCTTTTACTCTGTTCATTTTCAGACAGTATAAACAGTGCAGCATTAGTAGGCTGTGCCTCCTTCTGGAGGCCCAACAGGTTAGTTTGTTTCTCTTACAAATTATGCCATCTGTGTGTCGGTTAAGGTTTGCTTAAAAATATGCCTAGTTTGGGGCTGGCAAGATGGCTCAGCAGGTAAAGGCACTTACTGCCAAGCTTATGGACCTAAGTTTGATCCCCAGAATCTGTATGGCAGAAGGGGAGACCAAACTCCCCAGAGCTGTCTTGTGACTTCCACACATGCTCAGTGATGTGTGTATATATCCACTAATAAAATGAAATAATAGTAAACATTTTAAAAGTTTTTTTTAATATGCCACACACATTTAGATATAATGGCGTATACATACAGTCTTGGCACGTGGGAAGTAGATGCAGGAGGGTCAAAGTCATCCATGGGAATGCAATGGGTATGAGGGCAGCTTGGGCTACATGTGAATCTATCTTTAAAAAACTAGAATAAGCCGGGCGGTGGTGGCACACACCTTTACACCCAGCACTTGGGAGGCAGAGGCAGGCGGATTTCTGAGTTCGAGGCCAGCCTGGTCTACAGAGTGAGTTCCAGGACAGCCAGAGCTACATAGAGAAACCCTGTCTCAAAACAAAAACAAAAACAAAACAACAACAAAAAAAATAGAATAAAACCCGTCTAGAGAGTAACAAAAGATACTCCTCTAGAATTGAATTACCTTTTCCTAATTCCCAAAGTGTAACGCCTTCCCTTGAGCGTCAGACCCCAGCCCCTCAGCACACACCCGACTATTATAATCACTTTCCCACAGCTTGGGTGTGGGACCCTCCCAAGACTGTTAAAGTCACCTCCTTTCTGCCACTTGAATGAGACTTCCTCCTCCTGTGTTATGATTTCATTTTCTCCTACTCCCTACCCTTCTAACTACAGCTCACCATCCACAATGTGTGTGTGTGCGCATGTGTGTGCGTGTGCGTATGTGTGTGTGCGTGTGTGTGTGTGTGCGTGTGTATGTATCTGTGTGTGTATGTGTATGTGTGTGCATGTGTGTATGTGTGTGCATGTGTGTGCGTGCATGTGTGTGTGTATGTGTGTGTGTATGTGTGTGCATGTGTGTATGTGTGTGCATGTGTATATGTGTGTGCATGCCTGTGTCTATGTCTCAGGCTGTCAATAACTTGCTCTGCAATGCAGCCCAAGCCCACCTGACCTCAAACACTCAGGGCAACCACACAGTTTGTACAGAAATGCAGGAGAGGCTCCCAGCTCTAGCAAGCCAGCCGGTAGACTCTGAGCAGGTATGGTTCCTTTGAGAGTGGCCCTTAGATAGATTAAATCCTAGGCCCATCTCGGCAGGGTACCAAAGCGTCCGCGCTGAGGCTGAAGTCGCCTGCTTCCTTCCCTAGAAGTTTCAGGCGCCTGCGAAGGAGAGCTGCGTGGAGTGTCAGAAGACTGTGTATCCCATGGAACGGCTCCTGGCCAACCAGCAGGTGTTTCACATCAGCTGTTTCCGATGCTCCTACTGCAACAACAGACTTAGGTGAGCCAGCCCCAAGCAGGCCTCTGTCTGCAGAGTGGGCTCGCAGAGGGACTCTGGCTTTTAGAACACAGGCACTAAAAGCTAGTGTACTAACCCCGCCCCGGGCCTTTGGTAAAGCAGAAAGCACTATTCAGTGACGGGTCCTTCCTACGAATGATGATATCGTTGGGAATGCCTTGGTGCCTTGGTGGTAGAACTGAAGCCTAAAATCCCAAGGCGTTCTAGGTCTGGTGAGCATGGGCTTGGAATCCGAGCTACAGTGGGAAGTCGAGGCAGGAAGATCACAAGCTCACGGTCATGGCCTACCTGAACAACTTAGTGAGAGAAAGAAGGCTGAGGATGTAGCCTAGCGTTCACCAGCCCGGGTTCAGTCACCAGGACTGAAGAAAGGTGGGAGAAGGACTTAAAGGAATTATCAATTTGGCAGATTGGGAAAAGAGTTCACACTCATTTATTTCAATTACATAGTTTCAGAGAGAAGGAGATATCTGAGGTCACTTTCTCTGTTTTTCCTTCCCAATCAAGTACCCTTCTAGAATACTCTTTTTTTTTTTTAAAGATTTACTTATTTATTTTATGTATATGAGTACAATTATAACTGTCTTCAGACACACCAGAAGAGGGCATCAGATCCCATTAAAGATGGTTGTGAGCCACCATGTGGTTCCTGGGAATTGAGCTTAGGACCTCTGGAAGAGCAGTCAGTGCTCTTAACCACTGAGCCATCTCTCCAGCCCAGGAAAAGTAATTGCTAAACATTTTTACTGAAGAGAATAAAATCATTTGAAAATGAGGAATTACATACCAGTTAGGAGAGTGACTAGTGAAGGCTTAGTCTAGGGAGTGTGCGTGTTCTATGTAAAGTTAAAGACAATCATGGCACTGCACACCTGTGATCTTAGCACCCAGGAGACTGGGGCAGGGGGATTTCAAGTTCAAGGCCAGCCAGGGTTACATAGTGAGTTTAGGCACTCCCTCAAAAAAATAAAACTAAAAAAAGCCTTAAAAGAGCGTAAGGCATTATGATAGGTCATTTATGTGCTTTTAAAGATATTTTCCTTGGACTAGGGATATAGCTCAGGTAATACAGTTTGCCCGGCATGCATAAGGCCCTACACACTCATAGTGTCTCCCCTCCAAAGGGGAGTATGAGGGAAGGTTCGCTGACTTGGTGTTCTCTCTTTCGGTGATAGTCTAGGAACATATGCATCCTTGCATGGAAGAATCTATTGTAAGCCCCACTTCAATCAACTCTTCAAGTCCAAAGGCAACTATGACGAAGGCTTTGGGCACAAGCCGCATAAGGATCTGTGGGCAAGCAAAAGCGAAAGTGAAGAGACTCTGGGGAGACCAGACCAGCCTCCTAATGCAGGGGAGACCCCCCATAGCCCGGGCGTAGAAGATGCCCCCATCGCTAAGGTCGGCGTGCTGGCTGCAAGCATGGAAGCCAAGGCCTTCTCTCAGAGGGAGAGGGAGGATAAGCCAGCTGAGACCAAGAAGTTGAGGATCGCCTGGCCTCCACCAGCCGATCTGGGCACTTCAGGAAGTGCCCTGGAGGAAGGGTTCAAAGTCTCGAAGCCCAAGTGGCCTCCGGAGGATGAGGGCTGCAAGCCGGAGGCTGCAGAGGATGTAGACCTGGACCTGAAGAAGCTGAGGCGGTCTTCGTCCCTGAAGGAGAGGAGCCGCCCGTTTACTGTAGCGGCTTCCTTTCGAACCTCCTCCATCAAGAGCCCCAAAACCTCGTCGCCATCTCTCAGGCGAGGATGGAACGAGTCGGAGCAGAGTGAGGAGTGTGGAGGAGGGATAGCTACGATGGAAAGGAAACAAACGGAAAATGCCAGACCCTCTGGGGAGAAAGAGAATGTGGAGAAGTCAGGCTGGCGGAGCGAGGACGCTGCGGCGGCGCCTGAGGAAGCGCCAAGAAGCAGGGACCGTCGTTCTTTTGAGCCGGAGAATTTTACAGAAAACGGCGCAGACACGGCTGAAGGTGACCATGTCCGCGCACAGCAGTCTCCCTTAGAACCCGAGTCTCCGGGTTGGTCTGGCTTTGTAGACACCACGGCTGCTAAAGAATGCACTCCCCAGAATCAGAAATCCCAAGATGTTGGGTTCTGGGAGGGGGAAGTGGTCCGAGAGCTGTCTGTGGAGGAACAGATAAAGAGAAACCGGTACTATGACGAGGATGAAGATGAGGAATGACCGGCCACCATGCGCCAGGATGCCGGCCTTAGATTCCTGTTAGCTCACTGCCCTGTATCAAATGGTGCGCAGAAATGGGCAGCTTGGCGCCAAGGGTCATATATGTGAGAGCAACTTTGGAAATTAATTCCTGCTAGCAAAAGAAAACAAATACAAGCAAAAACAAAACAAAACAAAACAAAAAAACAAACAAAACCAATTCTAAGTGCATTGTCTAAGCACCATTTTAAGCCTGGTGTGGTGGTACACACCTTTAATCCCAGCACTTGGAAGGCAGAAGCAGGTGGGTCTCTCTGAGTTCGAGGTCAGCCAGAGCTACACAGAGAAACCTTGCTTCAATAAAACAAAACAAAACAAAACAAAAAAAAAAAAACCAACCAAACAAAAGAAACCCTCCATTTTAGCAGGGAAGGGCTAAGCAGGGATTTCTCTCACTGATGTAGCCTGTTGTCCACTGCATTCCCAAAAATCAATATTGAAGTGGCTAGATATTTAGAGGCACATTTTCACACTACAAAGACTGTTGTGGAATTAGAGACATACAGAACACACGCAAGAGCCCACCTCATGACCAGAGGCACTTTATTATAAAGGGCACATTGTGGCTATTTTACCAATTTCATTTTTTAGTACTCAACTGCTGAAAATCAAATATTTAGTCTTTCAAGCTTTTAAAATGCATTTTCTTCCTCTGGTAGATATAGGAAGCTCACTGTCTTTCATCCCACACCCTGTATTTTAATCACCGAGGCACAAAGCAGCAACCTTTGCCCAAGTGGGATGGCTCGCCACTGGGGCTTTCTTACCAAAGCCTGAGCAGCTGAGTTCAATCCCCAGAACCTACGTAAAGGTGAGACAGCAGCCTGCACAAAGTTATCCTCTGACAAACGTCCCCTCTGGCACACATGCCCGTCACCAACAATAATAATTGAGATAAAAAAAAATACAGCCAACCTTACAAACACCTGTGAGACAAAGCCAGCCTATATACTTTGGTGTTCAGAGAGAGACACCTCCGTACCCAGATAGTCAGTGGCCTAGGCCAGTGTGTCCACCTGCACTCTGGGTGTTTGCTATCTATTCTAGTGGCTTCTCACACTTTACTGAAAGCTGCAGTGTTTCTGTAATACCCTTTGAATCACGGTTCACCATGCTCCAAGTAAAAGAACCTGAGATCAGAACTCCGAAGCCTCAGGGTTGGGGAAGATCTTCTTAGTACTCATTGGCTCTGTAATGTATTGATTTTTAGGCCAGATAATTTTTCCAAGGTTGCATTAAATCAGTTTTAGGTTTGTCTTCTTAGGCCATGTCCTACTTTGATTCATTGTTGTGATAAAACCCTGGGCAGAAGCAACTTAGAGATGGAGGGTTCCTTTCCACTCACCGGCCACGGGTCACCGG
>JADRCD010209464.1:29085-45390 GCA_019843815.1 Montemys delectorum | reverse complement strand
ATATATATATATATATATATATATATATATATATATATATATATATGTGTGTGTGTGTGTGTGTGTGTGTGTGTGTGTGTGTGTGTGTGTGTGTGTGTACCTGGTGTCTGTTCACAACAAAGACCAAAGGGGGTGCCATCTGTGTTCCAAGTAAGATGGTCTGAAGTTGTGTGGCCTCTTGTGTACATGTATAGGGTAAGATAATAGTCTAAAGGGTCTCAATGCAAGAGGGATATGGGGAGTATTCTGGGATGGATTAGGAGAGGAAAACTGAAATTATCAGAAGTAGGCATGGCTGAAATGTAAGTATGGTGTTCTCTACCAATGATACTTGAATAGAGTGAACTCAGAAAAGGGGTGGGTATTGGAGATCTTTGTGGTTAGACAGTGGGACAGGTGGTGAGGAGAGAAGACAATTATAGGTGTACTGAAGGTTAATTTCTGTAGTTCTGTATAAGAAACTCAGTTGTAGTCAGATCCCATAGAGAAGTTGCTCATCTTTGAATAGTGTGATCTAATGTTTTTGTGTTCCACATTGGCATATTGTAGGAGGGCCTTTGTAAGGTAGTCCACGAAGGAAGATTGGTTTTCGTGTTTGTCCTGGATGATCCCTTGGATTTATTTTTCATAATTTATTGCTCTTGTGGCAGTTTTATGGTTACTGAATGGCAAGGAGGCAAGTAATAAATTGGTCTAAATCCCCAGGATTCTACTCTGGGATCACAGTTGGGGACTACCTGAGACCCCACTGCGTGGGCAGTGTTAGTCTGGTGGAGTTCCTCTGTGTGCATCCTAGTTTGGTCCCAGACTCACCTGTGCACACTGTGGAGAAGATTGTTGGTAAAATCGTAAACATCATGAAAACTGGGGTTGTAAGATTCGGTAATATATTTAGTAGAATTAAATAAATATTTGTGTAGTGTGTGTGTGTGTGTGTGTGTGTGTATTTGAACTCAAATTATTAGTTTTGGCAACAAGCATCTTTACCCACTAAGCCATCTCATCATCTCCCAGTTCAGTTCAATGAAAAGAAACTTCATTTCTTAAGCAAAACCGAGCACATATTTACTAAAACAACCTAACTTACCTTAATTTACTTTTACAATTAAAATATTGTTGCAAGTTATTAAATATTATACATTATTAATATAAGTTACAAGTAAATTATTGCTATAGGCTTGGTGCTTGTTTTGGTTTGTTTGGTTTGGTTGTTTTGGTTTGTTTTGTTTGTTTGGTTGTTTGGTTTGGTTTTTTGGTTGTGGCAGACATCAAACCCAAGGCCTGTGCATGTGATATTCTACTATAATACTACAAAGAAATGCCCACAGTTCTATTCCTTGAATTGCATATTGTCTAGATGGAGTCTGAGATGCATATTGACCACTCCTCTCCTCGCCCCTGTCTCCTAATTTATTCCCTGCTCTAAGTCCTCTGGGCATCACACTCTAGATAAAGCCTTGTAATTTAAATTATGTGAAGGTTAGTTTAGATAGACTCAGTAACTTCATTTTTTTCTTGTTTTTCTACTCTTGATGATGATAGAGAATGGACTTTTCAGTGAGATACAGTTGTCTCATTCTTGACGGCCAATCACTGGATGAAATCATCTCCTTTGCCCACTGTAGCTGTGAGGGTCCATTCTATGAGTGACAGAAACTTTTCTTTTATTCTGCTATGAGTAAATAATCTCAAGGAATATGAGACAGCTTTATGCTCAGATGGGAGTTGCTCTCTTTAAGCTTACCTTTCTTTTTGTTTGAATATATCTATATATATAGAAGAGAAAATAAGTTCCTAGCTCTAAATGTTTGTGACATTGCTGACACCTGTATACCTTTAATGTTTAGGTATAACTTGGAGGATAGTCTTCATCTAACCTCCAAGAACCATGCAAAGCCACAATTTATATATGTGACTTACATTATGGGTATAATATGTTCTTATAACAATAGGTACTTGCTCAGTGATTTCTTATCTTGGAACTCCATCTTATATTTTAAGAAAACAAGAATATTCCTTCTAGCATCCTATTGTATGGGCTATTAAATGGGCACTAAATATGAAGGATGGACAGAGTTCTCAGTCTCTACCCATCTGGACTTTCTTCTGTCTTGTGTCTTTATTCTGTCATGGAGCTTTGCAATTTGTGGGTCTCAAATACACCAGAGGGTCAGAGAATGGCAAGAAGGATTTTCTAAATGTTTCTTTTATTTGTTCCCTTAAATGGAATTGAAAATCTTTTGACTTTATAACAAATAGAAGCAAATTAATATTTCTCCTCTTTTTACTATTTTGAAAGTTCCCACAGTTTCAATCAAACTGTATATGCAAGAAAGAACCTAGAGTTTATAAATTTATGATTTTCTATATAACTTTAAAGGTACCCAATTATTATCTTGGGTCTCTTAGTTTAGTTTTTAAAATGTGTCTTCTGTAAGTCTGGATGTATCTAATTTATTTGCATAAAAATAGTAAAGTTTTACTGATCCAGATCCTTACAGCTTCAAAGCAATAATTTCTCTTGCAGACATTAGACATTTACCTAAAATATAATTTATGAAGATGATTCAACTGTTTGTACATCCTGTTAGTTAGTTCTGGGAAAGTAATTACTCAAGAACTAGTGTTCTCTGTTGTCATGGTACCACATCTTATGACTTCCCAGACCTCTTTTTCCTAGAAGATTTCAAGTTCTTAAGTGTTCACCATCATTTTCATCTTTCTAAATGGTATGAAGCAGATCCTGGATCTTCAATTTCATGTTTGTTTCTATGGTATAGGCAGGACCCTGTTGCATATATCATACAAATTCTAAATGGATCTATGGTCAAGGGAAAAAAAAACCATTCCCTCCTCCATCCCCATGCTCACCAACTCACCCTCTCCTGAATCCTGGCCCTGGCATTCCCCTACACTGGGGCATAGAACCTTCACAGGACCAAGGGCCTCTCCTCCCATTGATGACAGACTAGGCCATCCTCTGATACATATGCAGCTGGAGCCATGAGACCCACCATGTGTACTCTTTGGTTGGTGGTTTAGACACTGGAAACTCTGAGGGTACTGGTTAGTTCATATTGCTGTTCTTCCTAAGGGGCTGTCTCTCCCCTCCCTATCCCTCTTCTTCAACAAAATCAATGTCATACTCAGAAGGATTGTATATCAGGATTACACATAGATGCATAGTATACTGAATGGAATATACCACTGAAACCAGAATGGGCTCTGGCTGTGATGAGTGAATTGGATTGTCTGTTCTTGAAATCTGTGTTCTGTCTCATAAAATGGACACAATGCTCTAGGGAGCTTGCATGGATCAAAGTGGTTCAGAACTGGCGACCTTTCTGTTACTCTTCCTGGAATACTGACCTGGTTGAAAAAAATGGAAATGGGTAGAGTCACAGTGAAGGCAGTTGACTGATGTTTTTTGCAATGACTACCTTGCTGGTCATGGGTTTTGTGGTAACTTTGTGGGCTGGGAAAGACTGGGTGTGTACCACTGTGTACACACCCATAGAGACGATAATTCAATAACAGGATTTAATACAGGTTTAGTGCTTGCTCTCTCAAACACTGTAAGCCTTGGGGTATGGTGTACCTGACATAATTCTCATGAGAATCCTAAGCAATAAACATCAGCATTGCCTTATCTTTTACGGGGGATGTGACTGAGTACAGGGAGATGTGTTACATGCCAGGAGTAATATAGAAAATTAAATGGGCAGTGGATCTTAGGTTAGAACACATCCTAGCCCAAGGTTAGACTGTACTCTCAGTCACCATGTTCTGCTTGAAGTCCTAAAACAGAGATGGAATAGGATAACTAACAGAAATACATGAAAAAGAAACAACAGAATAACAAGATGTGTTTATCTATATCCCTAACTTCTGTCTCCTTATAGTTCAAATTAATACGAAATTTGCAGAAACACAATAAAGATGTTTTTGAATTTTAAATTTCTTAAAATTATGGGTGAGTGATATGCTGACTTAGAGTTTTATTTTTATGTATTACCTTTGTGTTGTACATGTCCTATACTGAAAACTTTTAAAAGTCTCTCTTTCTGTCTCTGTGTCTCTTATCTCTATGTCAGTCTCTGTTACTCTCTGTCTCTATATCTCGTTGTCTCTCTGTGTCTCTATTTCTCTCTGTCTCTGTCTCTGTCTCTGTCTCTCTCTCTCTCTCTCTCTCTCTCTCTCTCTCTGCATGTATTTCTGTGTATGTGTGTATTTATATGTATGTGTACTACATGGGGAAGGAGCCTATGAACATCAGAGGAGGATGTTAGATTCCTTAGAACCAAAATTATAGCTAATAGTGAGCTTCCATGTGGATACTGGGAAGCAAACTTGGTCCTCTACAAAGCTTTCTTTCAGTGGTCCTAATAACTGAGCAATCACTTTAGCTCTTAGGAGTATATGCTTTATATTCCTATCTATGTGAAAGGTAACACTTGCCCTTACTGTAGCCATACATTAGTTCTTATAGAAGGTTTGTTCTCATATACCTTTAAAGAGTGAAACACAGAGTCCCAAAGCTCTTGCATATAATAAGGCACCATCTGTACACTCTACTTTACATCCTATGTTGTCCTCATGTGCATTCAAACCAGGAGAATGAGTAGAAACACTGTGATCTTTTTGTTTTATTGTATGGTTTCTCAGATGAAACATATCTGCATATTTAGTAGAAACTTGACTATGGTATTAGGATTACTTTAATTTTATTTATTATTTTATTTTATGACTAGGTACTAATTATATAGAGAAGGAAGTATTTCATTATGGCTTTTCCATATGTTCATATGATGTGGTTAGCTCAGTTAAATGAATCAACATATACAGAGTCTACCAAAGTGGAGTGGGCACAGTAATCCAATCTTCTGACTTTAAATAATAAGTAGATATAAAAGTGCCTTCCATACTGAGAAGAATAAGTCTAGAATCTAGTTCTTGTGGGTCTTTCCTCTCCTTGACTTTATTTTCAGTTTTAACATGTTCTTTTATGTCCTGAAAACATGTAGAGTCTAAGGAAGTTACACTGGAATATATCCCTCAACATTAGTTTCACTCATAATTTCTTATGAGGGGTTTCAGAATAGGCATCAATGGAAAAACAATTGCAACATGAAGCCACATTCTTCCTCTTATAGTTTGTCCCATAGCTCTCAGCTTTGAAGTTTGTTTTGTTTTGCTTTTTGTTACTGGGAGTGACAGATATAGTCAATATCTCAGAGAGTGCTCTATAGAAACATCACTCACTAAATTTTCTTTTAAAACTAGAGACATTATGGAACTTAAGCGCCTAACTTAGTGGTCTTAAAAATCCCAATCTAATTCCGATGAAATGGATGATTTGGGTTTTATATGTGACTTAATAGATTACAATTTATTTCTGTCTTTAACTATTTGAACCTTAAACTTTCAAATGTAGGCCTTGATAAGGGGATGAAGGGACGCTTCTGTGTCCTGATGCTTCTTTTCTGTAATATCAAGATAATTTTAATCTCATTTCATGTCTTCCTATACCAGCCTAAACTCTGACCTGTACACAAAAATGTATGAAAGATATCAGCATCTACCTTTCTCAATGTCTTTGGGCAGTGTGTGTGTGTGGGGGGCAAGATCAGGTATGGGAGGAGACAGGGAGAAGTACAAAGGGTCAGGAAATTGTTCAGAGGTATGCAGTAGTGGGGAATGGGGAACTAGGGGTAGCCACTAGAAAGCCCTAGATACCAGAGAAGCAAAAGGTTTCCAGGATCCAACAGGGGTGACTTTAGTAGAAACGCCCAACAAAGGGGAGATAGGACCTGTAGAGACCATATCCAGTGGTTAGGCACAACACCAAGTTGAGGGAGGGGACCACCCACCCATCTCCAAAATAAACCCAGAATGCTTTTGGTCTAAAGGAAGTGCAGGGACAAAGAATGGAGCAGAAACTGAAGAAAAGGCCATCTAGAGACTGTCCCACTTAGAAATCCATCCTATCCTCAGACATCAAACCCAAACACTATTGCTGATGCCAAGATGCCTTTGCTGACATGAGCCTGGTGTAGCTATCCCCTGAGAGTCTTTGCCAGAGCCTGACCAATACAGATGCAGATGCTTGCAGCCAACCATCAAACTGAGCATGGGGATCCCAATGGAACAGTTAGGGGAAGAACTGAAGGAGCTGAAGAGGATTGAAATCCCATAGGAAGAACAACATTATCAACTAACCCCCAACCCTGCCCTAGCTCTCAGAGAATAAACCACCAACCAAAGAGTACACATGGTGGAGGGACCCGTGGCTCCAGCTGCATATACAACAGAAGATTACCTTATCTGGCATCAATGGGAGGAGAAGCACTCAGTCCTGTGGAGACTTGATGCCCCAGCATAAGGGAATGCTAGGGCAGTGAGGCAGGAGTGGGTGGGTGGGAACCCTCATCGAATCAGGTTGAGGGGAATGGGATAGGGGGCTTGCAGAAAGGAAACCGGGAAGGGAAAGTGGACAACATTTGTATTGTAATAAACAAAGTAACCAATAAAAAATAAAAATAAAATACACTAGAAAAAAGAAAGACTTTGGAAAGGCAAGTGGGGACTGGAATGAAATGAGGAAATGCAAGTCTGGGCAACTGAGAAAAACTGAACTGAGAAGCTGAAATGTGGCATACTGTGTACTAAGCATCACCCTTATAATTCAGCTTAAGTTTATAATATGCATGCCATTCCAGTACCAATATGTGAAGCTAGACAGGGAGACTTGATCCATTTTGTGAGAGACAGTGAGTTTTTATTGAGCACAGACAAAACAGTCTTATGTGCTGCACTGGTTACTCTGTATTTAAGGAGGTACTTTGTGGAGTTGGAACTATAAATCTATCAATCAGGAGTGGCTTATAAACGGACATATCTACTGAATTCCAGAGACATAATTTGATTTCTTGATGAACTTTCTCAATCTGAAAGTTAGAGTACAGCTCTCTTCAAGCTTCCACCTCTCCTTCTAGGAAGTCTTTGGACTTCCCAGTCATCCTGGCAGTTTGCCCCTCACCTATTTCCTTACAATACTTTGTATCTATTTATTTCTGAATACTGAATCACAAAGACCTGAATGAATTGCGAGAGAAATGCTCAAATAACTACAGTTTAAAGAAAACACAAAGTCTATCTGGTCTTCCTATATTGGGTTAGAGAATGACACTGGCACCAGGATCCTTGTCCCGGTCCACTGCCTCTGAACCAACAATGTTATCATGCCATAGCAAAAATATATGGAGCTTGATGATCCATCCATCATTGTTGCATTCCAGAAAGTAGTTAAGAGTCAGTACTTAAAAGTCATATTTCTCTGAACAGGGACAGTTGGTGAAAAGTGTGTTTAAAACTGCATTTCTATTTAAGTTAATTGAAAGTGGTTACGTAGCCATATGTCACTCTTTTGCTAGTGAGTACTATAGCAAAATACCTTAGCTTAAATAACATGTAATCCTAGCAGTGTGTGGGTGGTCCAGGCGTTCCCACATATAAAAGAAGTCAGAAGGGCAGAAAAAGGAGAAAGGTCTCTTCGTGTACCCAGAGTCAAAGAGAGTTTTCAAAGAGACAAACAGGGCTAGCATATGATGTTTAGTGTCTTCTATAAAAGTTTTAATTTTACGTGCAAAACTGGAACTCCGGATACTTAATCACATCCCATGGAATTCCCCTTTTGCAAATTCGATCACCAATAGGAGGAGAGGACCTTGGCTTTGTGAAGGTTTTGTGCCCCAGTGTGGGGGAGTGCCAGGGCCAATAAGTGGGAGAGGGTGGGGTGGCAGGCATGGGGGGGGGGAGGCAACAGGGGTTTGTTCTTGTTTTTGTTTGTTTGTTTGTTTGTTTTTTGGAGGGGAAACTGGGAAAGGAGAAATTTACATGTAAATAAAGAAAATATCTAATAAAAAATTACTTTCTTTGAGATTATATGATTACAGCATTGCTCCTTTCCCCTTTCTTCCTTCAAACTCTAAGATATATCCTCTTAATTCCTTTCAAATATATAGACTAGCTTTTCATTAATTATTGTTACCTAAAAATAGTAATGTAGCCTGTTCAGTCTGTGAAATGTTATCTGAGTATATGCTTTCTTGGCTGAACCTTGTTATTGGATAACCAATTGTAGGGGAAGACTATTTCTCTAATACTCAGCATTTCTTAGTTGCCTATAGGTTTCAGTATAGGATTAAGGCTTTCCCCAACCCACATTTGCATATATAGTATTGTCTTTATTCAGATAATATTTAAGAATCTTACCTCTTAATATCACCCTTGGGTATAAAATGTGCAATGTACTAATTTTGGAAAAATATGTAAATTTGAACAATAGCACCTTACCATACCATCTTACAAAGGGTAATTTGTATTTCTGGCTTATAAATATGTTAGGGATTCCATTGTTTACAAATAGAAGCCCAGTGATTCTGGAGGGAGAAAGTTGTGCTGAAAACACTTATAAGCAAATGTTTCTGCAGAAAATGATTATATGTCTGCTATGCACAGCTTGGCCCAGTTTATATAGGATTTCTCCCTGCTCCTTGTACATGTTAATTTAACAAATGTATTAATCATCAACTATAACTTATACTTTGGCTGCAGTGAGATAGAAAGAAAAATTTAAATACATTAAATCCAGTGAGTTTCTTGAAGATGTAAAATAATCATGCAAATCCCCTGAATACTCCCCCAGCACAATCATCAAGTGTACTTTAGGGCGTGTATTAAACATATTTGCTAATTAAATGAAGAGAAACAGGAGGATAACACAAAATCATGTAGGCAACAATATTCAATAAGTCTGTATAGGGCAGAGGCTAAAAGTCTCAGTGTTGGGGGTACAAAGATCCTTGCATGCTGGAGACACCCCACATTAAGATCAAGATGCCCGGGACCCCTAATAACAAGGAAAAAAAACCTGTCAGTGGTACTGTGTTTCTTTACCTTTAATTTTTTATTGGATATTTTATTTACTTACAGTTCAAGTGTTATGCCCTTTCCAGATTTTCCCCCTAGAAGCCCCCTATCTTATCACCCCTCCTCCTGCTTCTATGAGAGTGTGCTCCCACAAACCCACCCACCCCCTCTACATTGGGGAATCGAGCTTTCATGGGATCAAGGTCCTCTTCTCCCATTGACACCTGACTAGGCCATCCTCTGCTACATATATGATTGGAGCCATGACTAGGTCTCTCCATGTGTACTCCTTGGTTGGTGGTTTAGACCCAGGAGCTCTGGTTGGTTGTTATTGTTGTTCTTCCTTTGGGCCTGCAAACCCCTTCAGCTCCTTGGGTCCTTTCTCTAACTCCTCCACTGAGAATCCAGTGATCAGCTCAATGGTTGGCTGTAAACATCTACCTCTGTACTTGTCAGGCTCTGGCAGAGACCTTCAGAAGACAGCTGTATCAGGCTCTTGTCAGCAAGTAATTCTGGGCATTCACAATAGTGTCTGGGTTTGGTGACTGTATATGGGATGAATCCCCAGGTGGGACAATCTCTGAATGGCCTTTCATTCAGACTGTGCTCCACACTTTGCCTCCATATTTGTTCCTATATTTTGTTCTCCTAAGAAGGACCAAAGCACCCACACTTTGGACTTCATTCTTATTGAACTTCATGTGGTCTGTGAATTGTATCTTGGGCATTCATAACCTTTGGGCTAATATCACTTATCAGTGATAAATATGGGCATCTTTATTTATATTTGAAATGTTATCCTCTTTCCCTGTTTCCCCTCTGGAAAACCTCTATACAATCCCCCTTCCCCTGCTTCTGTGAGGGTGCTCCACCACCTACCCACTCAATCCTGCCTCCCTGCCCTGGCATTCCCTTACACTGGAGTATCTAACCTACACAGGACCAAGGGCCTATCCTCCCATTGATGCGGCAAGGCCACTCTCTGCTACATATGCAGCTGGAGCTATGGGTCCCTCCATGTGTACTCTATGGTTGGTTGTTTATTCCCTGGGAGCTTTGTGGGATCTGGTTCATTCATATTGTTGCTCTTCCTAAGGGGTTGCAAAGCTCTTCAGCTCCTTCAGTCCTTTGTCTTAACTCCTTCATGGGGGAACCCATGCTCAGTACAGTGATTGACTTTGAGCATCCACATCTCTATTTGTCAGATTCTGGGAGAGCCTCTGAGGAGATAACTATATCAGGCTCCTGTCAGGAAACACTTCTTGGTATCCACAATAGTGTCTGGGTTTGGTGACTGTATATAGGATGGATTCCCAAGTGAGGCAGTCACTGGATGGCCTTTCCTTCAGTCTCTGCTCTACACTTTGTCTCTGTATTTGCTCCCTTGAGTATTTTGTTCCCCCCTCTTTTTTCTTTATCAGATATTTTCTTTATTTACGTTTCTTTTTATTTCCAGATAGGGTTTCTCTGTATAGCCCCGACTGTCCTGAAACTCACTCTGTAGACCAGTCTGGCCTCTAACTCAGAAATCTGCCTCTGCCTCCCAAGTGCTGGGATTAAAGGCATGCACCACCACTGCCTAGCTACACTTCAAATGTTATCCCCTTTCTTGGTTTCCCCTCTGAAAACTGTTCAGTCTAATGGTTGGCGGAGAGCATTCACTCTGTGTTTGTCAGGCACTGGCAGAGCCACTCAGGAGATAGCTATATCAGGCTCCTGTCAGCATGCACTTCTTAGCATCCACAATAGTGTCTGCCTTTGGTGACTGTATATGGAATGGATCCACAGATGGGGCAGTCTCCAGATCACCTTTCCTTCAATCTGTGCTCCACACTTAGTCCCCATATTTTCTCCTGTGCGTATTTTATTACCCCTTCTAAGAAGGATGGAAGTGTGAGGCTATGGCCTCTTGTGGGCTCTATGAGTACTGAGAAGTCCCAAGGCCTGCTTCTTTGGTGCAAGCATTTCCTAATGTTATTTCTGCAATTATTCATTAGGGAATCCAGGGATGCTAAATTCATGGGTGTCAGCTCAATGGAGGAAATAAAATAGATTCATTTAGCTCAGAAAAAGAGGAATGGATTTTGTTACCTACCTGGAGACATTTTCGATCACTGAAAAGGAAGACCTCACCCACCTTTGGCAATCGGTAGAGTCAGATCTCAGTCAAGTCCTCCCAGAATATTTATCCCAGACTCTCCCTTTCTAGAACTTTAACTTTAGATCCCAGTTAATAGAACCCATCTATAGAGGAAATGTGACCTGTTCCTTATAAGTCTGCTGACCTCTATGCTGTGTCAGTCAGAGACCACACCAGATCCTAGGTGCTTATGTTATAAAATCCATCTTCAAGGTCACATGTACTTTGCAAAGGAGTTTCTATGTAGTTATTATACCTCATGCTTGATTGTGCATCTGGAATTCAAATGATTATCACCTGGAAACTTTTTCTGAAATTTTATTGTGTTTAAATATGCTGACAATAAAACATCTGGCACTAGACTCATTAGATGTTTGATCCAACCTGGCAGACTAAGTCAGGTTGAACCAGGTTTTCATTCTCACTATTCCTTGTTCATTTTGCTCTAAACCATGACAACTGCAAGGACCCCTTGAACCCATATTTGAAGGCAAAATTCCTAGTTTTGTGCTTTTAATTACTGAAAAGCTATCAGAAAATTTATTTGACTTAAGGTATATGGAAATAACCATAGTCACTCCTTATAGTGTTTTGTGAGGGTCAAGTTAGATTTGTGTAGCAAATGCATGGAGGGTACATGGAACCTTGTAAACACTCAATAATTCATGTTTTCCTAAAACATATATATTTTTTCTTTTTTCTAGGCCCTTTCAAATACTACTCAAAATAATTCTTTGAAGGCCAGATCTAGTCCTTCAGTGAGAAAGTTCCAAAGTCACCTTTAGATCACATATAAAAGAATTCACTGGGGCAAAGAAGGAAACACTGTACTAAGCTATGATTATTTCTATCAATGGTGTAGTTAAGAGTGTTATCAAAACCAGATTGGTTCTCAAATAGAATTATGTACTGCTGTTCAGCTTAAAGCTGTTGCAGAGTTCTAACTTTTGGTAATGTCCTCTGAAAGAAAATAAACATAAATAAACCCTTGTATGGGGGTGGAAAAACACAGGAAAGGTTTAGGACAAAATACAGTGAGCAGACTCCAACCAAGCTTTTACCTTAGCCTAAATGTGAAATCTAGAAACATTCTGTTTTGTTTCATAAAACAGCATTCCTTCTATTTTCCTTCTTCAAAAAGATAATCTCTCCCATGGATAGATTATATTGAACAGTGGGTAAAGACATTTGTTAATAAGCCTGATGACCTGCATTTGATCCCTGGGATCCATAAGGTGGAGAAGAAGATTGATTCCTAAAAGTTGAACTCTGACCTCCATATGTACACTGTGGCATGCACATACTTGAAAATTCCACAACATGAACACATGGAATAAATCAAAGATAATAAACATTTTTTAAAAGACTATTCTCTTCCTGAAAAAGAAAATGTTAAACTTCTAAAAATCAGTGCTATAAGGAATGAGCCTGTCATTACTCTGCTCTAACAAGCAAGATTGTCATTACAGAAATGAATCTTTAAGTCTTGAGGAAGAAGAAAAAAATCAAAGAGAGTTGTGTGTCTGCTGTGGGCTCACATTGTTGCAAAAGAATAGCTGAAAACACAACATCTAGACAATGGAGTACTACTCAGCTATTAAAAGCAATGAATTTATGAAATTCTAATGGAAATGGATGGATATGGAGAATATAATCCTGAGTGAGATAACCCAATCACAAAAGATCACACATGGTATGCATTCTTTGATAAGTGGTTATTAGCCCAGAAGTTTGGAATACAGGAAGAACGACCCACAAACCACAAGAAACTTAAGAAGAAGAAAGACCAAAGTGTGGATACTTCCATCCTTCTTAGAAGGGGAAACAAATACCCATGGAAGGAGTTACAGACACAATCTATGGAGCAGAGACTGAAGGAAGAACAATCCAGAGACTGCTCCACCTGGGAATCCTTCCCATATTCAATCATCAAATTCAGATTCAATTGTGGATGCCAACAAGTGCTGGCTGACAGGAGCCTGATATAGCTGTCTCCTGAGAGGCTCTGACAGTGCCTGACTAATACAGAAGTAGAGGCTCACAGCATCCATTGGACTGAGCACAGGGCCCCTAGTGAAGGAGCTAGAGAAAGGACTCAAGGAGCTAAAGGGTTTGCCATCCTTTAGAAGGAACAACATATGAGCTAACTAGTACCCTCTGAGGTCCCAGGGACTAAACCACCAATCAAAGAGCATACATGGTGAGAATCATGGCTCCAGCAGTATATATGTAGCAGAGGATGGCCTAGTTGGTCATCAGTGGGTGGAGAGGGCCTTGGTCTTGTGACGGCTCTATGCCCCAGTGTAGGGGAATTCCAGGGCCAAGAAGTGGGAGAGCAGGGTTGGTGAGCAGGGGGAGAGGGAACAGGGTTTTTTTATTTTCTTTTTTTTTTTTTTTCTATTTTTTGGAGGGGAAACCAGGTAGGAGGTATCATTTGACATGTAAATAAAGAAAATATCTTAAGAAAACAAACAAACAAACAAACAAACAAACAAAAAACCAACCACAGTATCCTAAGATGAGCAATCAGAGTTCAAGACTCCCATCTTTTCCCACAGTGCTTTTAAAGTTTCCTCTATTTTTTTTTTAAAACTATAAAAATAAATCAGTCGGTAGACCTTGGGCTCAAGCTCTGCAACCAGTCCCACAACACCCAGAGGAAGCTCCACTCCCAGGTGCTCTGACACACCCAGGACTGGAGGTGAGGAGGAACTAACATCTGTCCCAACACTGGGAGTAACTGGGACCAGTGAGACCAGGAACACAGGCACTCCACCAGCCCAGTGACTCGAGTTCCTTCCGGTCTGTCTGGGCTGGTGTCCAGAGTAGACCTTGGATGCAAGATCTGCAGCCAGTCCTATAACACCTAGAGGAAGCTGCACTCCCAGGTGACCTAACAAGCCCAGGATCACAGGATCCCAGAATCACAGGATCACAAACACAGCTTTACTCTGAGGAGTTCTGACACAACCAGGATCACAGGAAGGACAGGCTCCAGTCAGATTTAGCAAGGGCAGATAGCACTAGAGATATCCAGATGGCAGGGGGCAAGGGTAAGAAATCAAACAACACAAACCAAGGTCACTTGGCATCATCAGAACCTAATTCTCCCACCATAGCAAGTCCTGGACACACCATCACACCGGAAAAGCAAGATTCAGATATAAAATCACTTCTCATGATGATGATACAGGACTTTAAGAAAGACATAAATAGCACCCTCAAAGAAATACAAGAGAACACAGGTAAACAGCTAGAAGCCCTTCAAGAGGAAACACAAAAATCCCTTAAAGATCTTCAGGAAAACACAATCAAACAGGTGAAGGAAATGAGAAAAACCATCCAGAATCTAAAAATGGAAACAGAAGCAATAAAGAAAACAGAAAGAGAGATAAACCTGGCCATACAAAACCTAGGAAAGAAATCAGGAATCATAATAGGAACATCACCAACAGAATACAAGAGATAGAAGAGAGAATCTCAGGGGCAGAAGACACCAAAGAAAACACATTGACACAACAGTCAAAGAAAATGCAAAAAGCAAAAAGCTCCTAACCCAAAACATCCAGGAAATCCAGGATGCAATGAGAAGATCAAACCTAAGGATAATAGGTATAGAAGAGAGTGAAGATTCCCAATGTAATGGGCCAGCAAATATCTTCAACAAAATTATAAAAGAAAACTTCCCTAACCTAAAGAAAGAGATGCCCATGAACATACAAGAAGCCTACAGAACTCCAAATAGACTGGACCAGAAAAGAAATTCCTCCAGACACATAATAATAAAAATACCAAATGCACTAAACAAAGAAAGAATTTTAAAAGCAGTAAGGGAAAAAGGTCAAGTAACATATAAAGGCAGGCCTATCAGAATTATCTCAGACTTCTCACCAGAGAATATGAAAGCTAGAAGATCCTGGACAGATGTCATACAGACCCTACAAGAACACAAATGCCAGCCCAGGCTACTGTACCCAGCAAAACTCTCAATTACCATAGATGGAAAAAACAAGATATTCCATGACAAAACAAAATTTACACAATATCTTTCCACAAATCCAGCCCTACAAAGGATAATAGATGGAAAACATCAACATAAGGAGCAAAACTACACCCCAGAAGAAGCAAGAAGGTAATCTTTCAACAAATCCACACAAACCTAATTCCACTTCTTACAACAAAAACAACAGGAAGTTACAATTACTTTTTCTTAATATCTTAATATGAAAATTAATACTACCAACATATCCTAATCGATTGAAATCCAATAATATGAGGAATTAGAAACTTGTTGATTGTCATCCAATGGTCTCTTTAATTTGGTAATTGGAGAAATAGGTCTAACATTGTACAATCTATATACATTTTCAGCTTGTTTGTGACAGTGTCTTGCTGTGTACAACATAAGGGTCTTGAAATCTTGCTTCTCCTGTCTCAGCCTCTCTATTAGTAGTATTGTTTATTTCATGTCTTTACACTATACTATGGTTTTCAGAATAGCTTATATATTTCAAAAGTGTCTATATACCCAAAAGAAACATAGATCATTAACTAGGGAGGTTGCTTGTAAGAGAACAACAAAGAGTGAGACTGAATGCTTTGCCTGACATTTGTAACTCTTGAATCAAGTTTGAAGAAGAGGACTTTATAAGTTACTCTTTCTTTGAGATGAATGCTTTTCCAAATTATCACAGCTAATGAACCAAATTCTTACCCTCACTCAATGTCTGTGCCACCCTTCAAGCAGAACCATTGTTCATTGAATCAATTGGTGAATGACTTTATGGATAGATCATCTTAATATCTACACCATTTCTTAAATGAATGTAATCTGTTCTCTGTGGGCTGAGAATAAAGTCTCTCACTAAAGTCAAATAGCTTTGACCATAGCAGGAAGTCTGTATCCAAAAATCGAGCCTACAATTCATTTCTTGGTGCAGCAGAACTATCAACTCTCAGCTTAGCTACAATGGAGGTAAGATCCTTTGGTAATGTGAGGGTCATTGAAATATAGCCTTACAATATTGGATTACAATGAAATCCAATGTCTAAAAATTGTTCTTATTTTAGGCTTGTACTACAGTGAGAGCCAAGATTTTAAACTCTACTAAATACAAAACAAACAAAAAGACTTTATATATTTATGTTCATTTAGAAAAATACCAGTAGTGATGTATTATTTTGAAGTATATAGTTAATATGTTTGGAGTTATTTAAAATTTATATTGAGAAAA